>JAMQGT020008129.1:0-65216 GCA_024447675.2 Pterophyllum scalare
ACAGGACAGTTACACACAGACATTTATGACAGAGAAAAAAAAAGTTCAGAAGCTACTTTGTTTGTAAATTTGTTTAAAAAGAATCACCTTCACAGGGACACATTTCAAACATCAATCCCATATTACTCCACTACACATCATCACAGGTTCATCACAAATTCCATATTAAAAAGTGTGAGTGATACCCAACAGTATGCAAGGAGCATACTAATTCCAGGAGAACGTTACTGCTCCAGTCACTATTAGATCTTCTCAAGAGAGGTTCGATTCCTACGGTGAAACACTTCCAACTGGCAACAGTCTCAGAAAGTCACATGCTACGTGTTGAGTAGTGTTCCCAAAAAAAAAAAAATACACGCACATAACCGTACTATATACATACTGAGTATCTAGTGTGTAGTACGGGATTTTATGTTAGCATAGGCAGAACTGGGATGTACAAATTGTAAATTTCTGGGCTGGCGCAAATAAAGCTATTTTTGGCAGCTCTCTTATTCACAAGCAGGTAGTTCTGCATGTTTGATTTATTTATTTTTACACAGCAGACGCCCTTCCTTATGCAGCCCCCAAAAGGATTTATCTTGGATTGAAGCAGGGATCTTTTGCTTGTGAGGCAAATGTGCAAACCACTACAATATGGAGTCACAAATACTATTAAAGTAATAATTTGGCCAGATCCAAAGCATTTGTGTCTAATTATTTTGCTGTCATTTAGTCCCTCTCTTGTTCCAGAGATCTACATATACAAATGAGTTCATGAGAGTCCATGGCGTGCATGCACAGCATCCTGTGTGAAAGGTTAGAGTTTCAGACCTTACCAATACACATTCTTGGGATGCGGTGCAAAACCGACCCGCCACTTGTTCACTTTCAGGATTTGGCTTTTGGATGACGGCTGGCGCTGAACTCCACAACAGCAGTTCTTGCTACCACACTCGACTGCATTGAAGTCTTTCAGAATGCTGCAGCAGGTAAAAGACAACTTTTAGTGATTTACATTTTACAGCTTTTTAAACAAAATTAACAATTGACAAAGGGCACTTTTCCCAGTAAATGTCAACAGAAAGAAAAATCTAACAGAATATATATATACACAATATAACAAATATATATATAACAAAATTAACCGCTCACAGTCCTCATCAGGCAAGAGGATAAATTCCACATAATATCGCTGCTTACAGAAAACACTGACACATATTGCATGTTGGGAATAAATGGAAACAGCAATGAATAACCAAATGAATAACGATGCAGCTGGATCAGTTACCTACAAAAGTAGTACATCAGCAAATACTGACAGTGAAGAATACTTATGTCTCTCAGGTTTACAATTTATGACTTCTTGGACCTCAAAATACTCACTATTTGGCCATAGCCTCATTCTGTAAGGTGACAAAAGCAATCCCTAGGGGGTGCTGTGGAGCTTCTTCTGCCTGTTGTCTCACCTCTTCCAGCAGGATCCTCTCTTTACCACGGTAATACTCTATGGCATCAACCTGAGAGGACACAAAAGCAGAATCAATCATTTTATTTTCAGTACATGTTTTCTTAGAGTACTGTCACTAAATAATTTTAATTTTATCACAAGATTTAGAGCTCTGCATTCAAATGTCTATCTTCTTTTTTTTTTAAATATAGAACTAAAAGCCCACCCACCACTTTAATCACACTGAAAATTTAACACTATTTCCTGAAAACCCTTTTTTGTCTCATCACTTCTTAATGACATCTAAATTTACAACAACTAATAATTACACAGCACTGGACAATATATTTAATTACATTAGAGGTCTTTCTGAAAGTGCCTTAAAAAGATTTAAGGTTATAATTCCCCCACTGTGATTTTCACAACAAAATGTTTAGTAGCTACCTAAACTCTACTCCCACAGAGGCTGATTATCTCATTAATAGCTTTACAGCCTCACTGTGTACAACTCTGAATACTGTAGCTCCTCTGAATAAGAGAGTCTCAAATCAGAAGTGCCCCCACCCGTGGTATGACTCACAAACCTGCAGCTTAGAACAGATAACCCGAAATGGCATCTCAGTCATTTAGATCTTCATTTAGCCTGGAACAGGAGTTTGTTGGTCTACAAAAAGCCCTCTGTAAAGCTAAGACATCTTACTATTCATCACTGATAAAATAGGAACAACCCCAGGTTTCTTTTCAGCCAGGCTGACAAAGAGTCAGAGCTCTGTTGAGCCGAGTATTCCTTTAACCTTAACTAGTAACGACTCCATGAATTTCTTCATAAATAAAAATTTAACCATCAGAGAAAATATATATATATATATATATATATATATATATATATATATATATATATATATATATATATATATGTATATATATATGTATATATATATATAACCATCCCACAGATGTGCCATTAACTACGGTAACTCTAATAACTGCTGAAATTCTCTCCAATCAGTCTGAGTTAACTTATTTTTTTCCTCTAAACCAACAATGTGCCTTTTAGACCCCCTTTCCTTCAAGACTGCTAAAAGAAGTCCTACCATTAATGAACGCTTCAATTTTAAATATGATCATATATCTTTATTAACAGGCTATGTACCACAGGGTTTTAAGGTGGTGATAATTAATCCTTTATTTAAAAAGGCCTTCCTTGATCCAGCTGTCTTAGCTAATTATAAACTGATTTCCTTCCTTTTAGTTCAAAAATTCTTAAAAATATAGTTGTAAAACAGCTAACTGATCATCTGCAGAGGCATGGTTTATTTGAAGAGTTTCAGTCAGGTTTCAGAATTCATCACAGGACAGAAACAGCATTAGTGAAGGTTACTAATGATCTTCTCGTGGCCTCTGACAGTGGACTAACCTCTATGTCCCGTTAGACCTCAGTGCAGTGTTTGATATCACAATATTTTACTACAGAGATTACAGCATACCACTGGTATTAAATGAACTGCACTGCAGTGGTTTGAATCATATCTATCTGATAGATTCAGATTTGTTCATGTAAATGGAGTCTTCCTCATACTGTACACAGAAGTCCATCACAGAGTTCCACAGGGTTTTTACGTCCCATGTGTTTAAACACCACTCTGCATTGTTTTTTCATTAGTAACTATTCAACTCTGGCTCCTTCTTCCACAGCTTGCCTTATTCCTGTCTCTCTGCTCTCTTCTTTTTCCCGTCACACCCAACTGGTCACCGCGGATGCCTGCCCTCCCTGAGCCTGGTACTACCAGAGGTTTCTTCTTGTTTAAAGGGAGTTTTTTTCCCCCACTTTCACCAAATGCTTGTTCACTGGGGGTTGCGATTGTTGAGATTTATTTCTAATATTTCAAGGTTTTTACCTTACAATATAAAGCATCTTGAGGCGATTGTTATTGTGAAATGGCACTATTTAAATAAAACTGAATTGAATTGAAAATCTTTCATAGACTGCTCATCTGGCCCATCTCACCTTGACACAGCTAATGCAGCAACATAAATGACCACACATATGGGGGGTGATGAACACACGTTGTCCTTTTTTATCTAGGACACGCTCGTAGTACCACAGGTTCTTTCCTGCACGTATCCTAGGGTGAAAAAAATCAAAACCAAATAAACACACAGAAGTGACTGGCATTGCTATACATTTTAAACAAATACACTACATGAACATAAGTATTGGCCCACGCTTCTTAACGCTTGAATTCCAGTATCCCATTGCCAAAAGGTGAATTAAAATCAGGCACTAAGCTAAGCAATTGTGAGAGCTCTGTGAATTTGACTGCAGTACTGTAATAAGATGGCAGTGGTGCAACAAATCTGTGCACCAGTGCCATCAACACGTTTGTGAAATGTGTTCCCTCCTAGATATTCCACAATCAACTGTAAGTGGCAGTGTTACAAAGTGAAAGTACATCAAGCGGTTAGGAACCACAGTAACTCAGCCATGTGTTGCTGAGTGGTGAGGTGCATAGTGCATAAAAGTCGCCAACGCTCTGCTGACTCAATAATCCAAACCTCCTCTGGAATCAACATCAACAGAAAAACTGTGCACCATGAGCTTCATGACATGGGTTTTCATGGTTGAGCAGGTCTTGTAATGTGTAGGTGGCCCAATATTTCTGTACATATAGTGCATATCTAAAAATGGAATATGCTTTACAAAATAGTGCTTGAAACCAATTCCAGATGTGTATAAAATCTGAAACTTTCACGCACTTGAACTTACTGACACAGTATGAAATAAGCGTATGATTTTCTTACCTTTCCTTATCAAGGTACATGAGTTTGGCGACGTCATACGCCAAGGTGACAGTACACACTTGACAGGAAGGGTACGCCTCTCTATAGAAAAACAGAGTTTGTTACATTTATTTGTGCTTCCATGCTTGAGACAAACTGTTAAGAAAAAACAACATTTTAAAACAATTTTTTATTAAACAATTCTTTTTACTCACACAAAATGGGTCTTTACATCTTCTTCTGTTGCTTCTTTAGGGAGTGAACACACAAACAAGGTGTTTCTGGCCTAGAAAAAGAAAGCCAGAAGGGACAAAACTAAACACGTCTCATAGATGAGTGCAATCCAGTGTAAAAGGATAATGGGGAACTAACTAACCAGCCAAGTACAGTCATAAATTTATATCAAATACCACCCAGTCTAGTAGTCTGCATACTCTGACACTCACTGTCTCTCTGCGCATGCCCTTCATTTGTGACACGTGACGCCGCAGCAGTAATGCTGTCAGAATCAGGTAGACAACTGCGAACACTGTGTGCAGCCATAGCAGGTTGCTTCTACAGGACAAAACCGGAAAAGAGTTGGTAAATGACAACATCCCGAAGAATAAGCATTTGTTTAAAGGCCGTACTTATATAGCAGTTACCCCTTTTGAAGATTCCCAATAGTTGTCTGCCCAAACATCTGTGTTTCATTTTCTGAAAGAAATAAAACACTTTTAAAAAAATAAATAAATAAATAAATATGAAGGGCTAAATATCACAAAACAAGGAATTTAATTCCAACTTTAAAAAAAAACATGAAAACATTAATGGCCTGAAAAGACGATTTATGTTCTCTGGGTACAAATAACTGATTACGAAGTGGACAGCACAGCTCCTGAGTTCTTACTGCTTGACTCACGCCTGACCTTTAATCAGTACATTTTCTAAGTTTTTTTTTTCCTTGAAAGGCAAGAGTGTAGGGTGTCATTTGAAACTCACTCAGAAGGTCTCCAGTCATGTTGACAGGCAGTATGACACAGACGGACAGGACAGTGAGGATCGCCAACAGGACAATCAGATGACGCTGGTAGGACAGGTAGTGAACAGCATCCATGCCGCACTTGGCTTTTATCCTTTCATCACTGCAACATGCACATGCAAAAACAGAACCACACCTCACATACTCTGCCTTGTTTAAAAAAGAATGACAAAAGTCGATTTGGGTCAGAAACAATAATCAGCAAAGCAGAAAACAATACTCACTTTGGTATGAAGAAGTACTGCAGCCAAGAACAGAATCCCTGAACAAAAATAGAGAGGTTATTGCATTAAAATACACAAAAATGCCACAAACAAAATACACAAAAACACAAAATCAAAATCATGCTGAGACTAAAACCAGCTTTATATAGTTGCATTTCATGTCAGTGAACCAAAAAAGGTCAGTGTTGATAACTGCATTTAATTGATATCTTTGAATTAGAGCTCAACCAACATGCCAGCCAATTAAAACTATACCAGCCTATACTGGTATTGGGTATGCGTTGTCAGACACATAGAGTGAACCCTTTGAACCAGTTCAGGCAAGCAACTTGAGCTGCACTGCATGCTTCATTCTCCTCATGCCATATACCAAACACACCTTCAAAATTTGATGGTTCATTTAAGTTGCAGACTTTTCTAGAGAGAGAAAGTGCCATTTTAGAAAGCATGCTCAGTATTGCAATCAGTCCCACATCCAGTATTAGCTGAAGCCAGTTTAGCTTAACAAAACTCATTTATCTTTATTAGTATAACCAGTTATTTATGCTTTATTAATGCTTTTACACACCATGTCATACTCGGGGTCTTCTGCGTTGGATCCAGTGGATATCATACGTCCATAACGGCGGTGTGATGAGCCAGTGAACCTGATACACAAAGTTCTGTGTCAAAGCCTAAATCTGACTAATAAAAGACAAATACAACCAGAAGATTCAGTTTACAATGAATAAGGTTAGTTATTCTGGGCAGCATGTGTACCACACCTCCTTATAATTATGGCTGAGGACCAAAAAAAAAAAAAAAGTCTCAGATTTTTAACTGACCCTTCATTGTCTGTGACCAAAGCTAAACGTCCGTAGTCCCAGAAGTGCTTCCTGATCACGAAGAAGAGGATCAGCAGTGCCTGTGGGTAGCAAGAAAAGTGGCCATTTATCACTCTAATGTCTTGAATTTGCATTACGGGAAGAATTTACTTGGGTTTTTAAACATTAAAAAGGAAGTTATGTATTAATTAAGGAAATATTAACGTAACATAATAAACTCTGCCTTTGAAAACAAGACAGACAACTGTGTTTTAAAGCATTTGTAATAATGCCTCCCTTCATCAGAATTAGATCAGAAACACACAAACAAACCACAAAGACACAGAAGTCGATCAGCAGGACAACTGGCACTCCTCCATATTCAAGTCCTGCTAGGACGGTGCTCTGTGAGGAGTTGAAGCAGTCGGTGTCATCCAGGAAGCCAGAGGGAGAGGTACCATTTGCAACCAGTGGGTGCTCTGGCTCCCACCACAGCGATGACATTACTAGAGTGGGACCAGCAGTCTGTCTGCATCGAATCAAAACACTATATACAATTAAAATTAGAATTCCCGTAGTCATAGAAGAGCAAGACATGTTCACTACTGATGATCCCCCCCCCCCACTTAGTTGTATAGTTGATACAATATCAGAAAATAGAGAAAAATACAAGGTAACAGTTTCCTGAAGGCCATCTTCAAATTTCTTGCTTCAGACTGTATCAACAGGATGAGACCAAAAAGGGGATCACAGTTACTGGGCTAGAAACAGTATATTTGACTCATTAAAACTGTTACCAACTGTTTTGGGAATATAAACTTTTTTTTTCTTTTTTCTTTTAATTGGATGTCACACTAAGGAGAACAATACACAGACTAAAACAGTGCAGGAGAACCACTTAAATTGTGTAATTGCAAAAGAATCCTAAACCAAAGGTTTACTGTCCACTACAAAGGACACTGAATGAAAGTATTGTTTTGGAAAGGGTAAACTTACTTTACACATGAAATCCTACTACATCAAAGTTAAGACTCTCAAACTGAAGAAGCAATTTGAGTTTTAGCAACACCATCAAAATAAAAATCACTTAGTTTCTCCTTGTGGTCATACAATTTGGAAGCTGCAATTCCAATCATTTTGAAAAAAAAAAAAGCCTATACGCTTATCCCAATCTCCACAAACGTGGCATAAATAGAAAGCCCAGGATGTCCTCTTGACAGTACAGCAGCACTCATGTGCTGTAGATTGCATCAATAGTGCTTGATGTACTGGTTTCAGACTCGTGTCCTCCACAGAGAACAAAAATGTATTGTCTAAGGAGACAAAATGGATCTGAGGAGGATATGTGTTTGAGAAGAAAATGCAATTTCTTATATTTTAGAAGCTGAAACCAGCAAATATTTGTCATCTATCCAGATTTTTTCTTCTGCTTATCCAATTCAAGTTTGCAGTGGAGCTGGCGCCCACCCCAGCTGTCACAGGGCAAGAGGCTTGGTAAACGGTAAATGGACTGGTTCTTATATAGCACTTTTCTACTCTACTTGGGCACTCTAAGTGCTTTATACAACATATATCATTCACCCATTCATTCAAGCACTTTTTTCCCTACATCTAAGGGCTTTCGATTTCACCCACATTCACAATCCAATAAACTCACTGCGAGCAACTCTGAATTTAGGATCTTTTCCAAGGATACGTTGGCATGCTGACTGGAGCAGCCAGAGATCGCCTGAGTCACAGCCACCCCAAAATAATGATTATGTACAAGCTGCAGAGGTGATCACTGTCTTACCGACAAACAGGCATTGATGCTCACATTCACACCTACAACCAATTTAGAACCACTAGTTAACCTAATAAACATGTCTTTGGGCTGTGGGAGGAAGATGGGTGTACACAGTGAGAACCCACACAGGCACAGGGAGAACATGCAAACTCCACAATGAAAGGCCCCAGAAAATGGGTTCAACTCTTCTTCCTATGAGGCAACAGTGATAACTACTGCATTACTTGCATTTAATAAATGACCTAAGTGTATAATTGATTATCAGAATTTTCTGTGAGCAAGAGTGAAAAAGGAGGCTGCAGCATTTCATAACGCTGCAGCTTTTCGCTATTAATAAACACATTTCAAGTCTTGAAGCTACAGATTAAATCAGAGGATATGCCCGACTGGGACACTGTTGCAGTAATCAGCTTTTGTTGTCTGAGCATGCAGTAGCAGCGGCCAGGGGGTTGAAACGGTAAGAACAGTACTCCTGAAAGTAGTAATAGTGCAGAGTAATAAATAAGTAAAGGTCATGCAATTCAAATATTAAGCAAGTTTTTAGAAAAATATGCATCATGCAGCAGGATGGTATCTGCCGCACCTTATGTTAGATGTTTTAAGTGACTATTAACTGTTGTTGGGTCATTTGTATTTCATAAAAGGATTTGTATTTACATTCTGAGCTTCTAGAGTAAACAGTCACTTTGAAGACTCAGAAAACTAAATGCATGTACCCTCACCACTGCTTTAATGTACAGCTGCGGACCCTTGTGTATTCTGAAAGACATGGTATGCAATTTCAAGATAAGGTCTGTGGTTTTCTAACAGCACGAAGCAATGATCATGATGTGTCGTTTAGATACATCACGCTAAGTGACAGTAATCGCAAGTGATCAACCATCGTGCCCCACCTTCTCTGAAACGGATGAACCACGCTGAGTCACGCGGATCAAAGTTGTAAAGTAGTTCACGACACACTGACTTGTATTTACGCTGGCATTAAAATTTACGTGTACCTACATTTACAGTATAGTGGGGCAAAGTTATATAGCATCAGTCTGAGAATTTTCAACCCGTAGCACAAAGTGAAACAGCTGTTTGACAGTTTGATTGAACACACAAACAAACTTAAAAACACCCCGCAGGCTCAAAATTACGCTTACTGTAAACTGTTCAACTGAAGCAATGGTTACAAAACAAATGGAGCACTGGTTAAAAAAGTTAAAGGTAAAAGAATCTAGCTAATGCTAATAAGGTAAACAAAACTGCTTACCTCCTCCAAGTCAAAAAGCTACGTCAACATCCGCTAATATAACTTGATTTACTTGTTCGGACAGAAGGTAGGTGTGGTTTCCAGATTTCTCGCATAGGTTTCCGTTTAGTTATGTAAAAAGCCTTTCTGGTATATCTTTTCCCCCTTTTTTTAAAACATTTGTCTGGAAGAAAACTTCCTTTTACTTTAAATAACTTAAGTATGACACGCTCTGCCGCTCGCTCCCTTCCTAAACGATCTGAGCATGCGCAGGTGGCTGTCCCGTCGTGCTCGGAGTCCTGTTAATGGTACAGGAAGATCCGCCCTCTGCAATCCGCGTGGATGCATTTAATGCCTTACGCTTGCATGAATGGAATCGGGAAAGACTACATTTTTGAAAATGTCTGAACTGATAAAACATGACAGTAATGTGGGAAAGCAGTGGCACAGAAAAAGTGAAAGACTTGGAGGTCCTTAAATAGACTGAGTTTGTTTGTGTGGACGGTTTAAATTTTTAACATGAGTTTGCAAGCAATGTTGCTGATTGAATAAACAGCATGGCTACTTAATGCAGTCTGACTATTAAGACAAGTAATTAGGCCCGAGCCAACCGAAGGGTCGGCGAGGAGCCTATTGTAATCGCTATGGGCGAATGAGCAAAAATGGGCGGAGTCACATGGGACGCAGTCAAAAGTGGCCCCGGACCTCATAGGGACGTGCGTCATGTCGAGACGTTTCCGAAAATGTATATATGCGGGTCACTGGAAAAGCGCATTATTGGAATCGTTAGAATTTGTCATTATTATTTTTCTTCTTTTTCTTTCTCCGTCTATCCCCTCAAATTTGACCCCCTGAACATATACGAAAACTCACCATTTTCGCTACAGAGGTCAGGTCTGGCGAAAAATTGATTTTTTTAATGTCATCAAGAACCAACTCTAAAAGGGGGCTCCACGGCGCCCCCCGGAAAATTCATTTTTCGGCCCTCTATGGGAGAGGCCACGATCAACTTTGTCGTAGAACCACGAAATTGGCGTCACACATAGATCATGTCAGGACAAGCAAAAAATCCTCTTGGAGCACCCCCACACAGCAAACAGGAAGTCAGCCACCGTGGCCTGAACTTTGCCCTCTGCCAATTTGGCGATGATGAACACCTCGTATTTGAGACATCTCCTCTTAGGGCGTTACACCTACAGACACCAAAATCGCTCAGCATAATCTAGACCAGTAGGCCATCAAAGGTTATTCAGGGTTTTATGAAAAAATCAATGGTTTGGTCGTTAGGGGGCGCTGAACTTGGCCTTCGTTTTGGCCTAAATTACACTCACCTTTTCTGTCATCACTCGAGCATGCTTTGCCAGATTTCTACCAAACTTTAATAACTTATGTAGGGTCCCACCATGAATCCATAAATGGAGAAACAAATGCAAATCCTGCTATAGCGCCCCCTACACAATCAAAATAAAATTTACATGGAGCTTCAAAATTTTAGTTACTCGTAGAATTATGAAATTTGGTTTCCACATTCTGTATATGACCCTGATCAAAAAAGTCAATCAGACCCATGCCTCATTTTGCACGCCGCCCCCGTGACCACACCCCCAATTCCCCATTGGTTTTCAATGGAAAACCTAACATTTCTGTGTGACACACTTTTTTCAGGTGTTTTGAGCTGTACATTGATCACAAACATTCCCACTAAGGCCCATGATGATGTTCCTTTGCAGAGGGGCGTGGCCCTGGGGCCATGGCGAGCTTCGATCCTTCGCCGTGACATTTCGATTGCCTCTCATTCCCATATACTTTGTCCGATTGCCCTCAAACTTCACAAGTGTGATAAGGACCCACCCCTAAACACATCCATATGACATTATTGACTGACAGTCGCAGCGCCACCTACTGGAACAAGTAACATGCTCTAATTTAAACAGTCATTGTTCAATCTGAACCAAACTTCACAAGCGTGATAAGGACCCACCCCTGCACACATCCATATGACATTATTGACTGACAGTCGCAGCGCCACCTAGTGGAACAAGTAATATGCTCTAATTCAAACACTCATTGTCCAATCTGAACCAAACTTCACAAGTGTGATAATGACCCACCCCTGCACACATCCATATGACATTATTGAATGACAGTCGCAGCGCCACCTAGTGGAAACAGGATTCCAATGATGCATCCAATCTGCATTAAACTTCACAAGTGTGATAAGGCCTCACCCCTGCAGACATCCACATGACATTATTGAATGCCAGTCTAGCGCCCCTAGTGGAACAAGGAAGTTGTTGTAATTCAAACACTGATTGTCGAATCTGCACGAAACTTCACGTGTGATAAGGACCCACCCCTAAACACATCCACGTGACAATATTGAATGGCACTCTAGCGCCCCTAGTGGAAAAAGTAATATGCTCTAATTCAAACACTCATTGTCCAATCTGAACCAAACTTCACAAGGGTGATAATGACCCACCCCTGCACACATCCACATGACATTATTGACTGACAGTTGCAGCGCCACCTAGTGGAAACAGATTCCAATGACACATCCAATCTGCACCAAACTTCACAAGTGTGATAATGACCCACTCCTGAAGTCATCCACACGACATTATTGAATGCCAGTCTAGTGCCACCTAGTGGAAACACATCGATTAACAGCTCAAAATCGGGTTTTACATTTGGCAGGGGAGGCAGCTCTCAGTGGGCTCGCTGGAGGTTTGCATGGCTCGCAGGCAGCTCGCTGAGGATTTGCAGGGCTCAAAGGCGGTTCGCTTGTGGTTCGCGGAGGCTCACAGGCGGCGAGGGCCTTCAACGCCGCTTGCGGCTTTAATTAGATTTAAAGTTACAGGGTGTAAAAATTTCACCATTAGATGTCAGTAGATTGCAGTCAACTGTGTTCTCTTTCTCACCCTCCCAAATGAAAGTGCATAATTCTAGCTGTGGTGGGTGGTGTAGGAAAATCATATTTTAGTCAGCCAAGAAAGATCAAAAACATTCAATTTAGACTGAACCCCATAATGGCTGGCCGGTGTGTTTCTATTACTCTTTGGACCAGATCTGGATCCGCCCCACAGTTTTTCCCAGTGTGTCAATCCATTGTTTACCAATGCTGGGTGAAACTTTGTGAAATCTGATATGGGCCGATGAGTCAGTGAAGCTCACTTCTGCCAGCTCTTGTCAGGTGTCCGGAGACAGGAGGGTTGCATGTCTACTGACAATAAGTAATTGCGACAATATTGAATATTGTGAATAAATTAGCATGTTTATGTGGTAAAGTCCTGACTTCAGTTCAGGAAATGAAGCTTGAGGTGAGGTGGAAAAGAATGACATCTTTCCTTTGCGTTTTCAGTTCTTTAGTGAAGGGGACTCTTTCAATGATGATAAAATATACTGTGGGTATGATCCAGCATGAGTACCAATGGGGACTAGAAAGAGAGAGCATATTTTTCCCATACTGGCTTCTCTTCATTGTCACCTGTTAAATGCAGAACTGACTATAAAATCCTTCTTCTTATATACAATTTCTTGAATAATCAGGCCCCATCTTATCTTAAAGACCTCATAGTACCTTATCTCTCCGATAGAGTACTTCGCTGTCAGTCTGCTGGGTTACTTGTGGTTTCTAAGGTATTTATATAAAAGTAGAGTGGGAGGCAGAGCCTTCAGCGTTCAGGTCCCTCTTCTGTGGAACCAGCTCCCAGCTTACATTCGGGAGACAGATGCCCTCTCTTTTTTTAAGATTAGGCTTAAAACTTAAATTTTTGATCAAGCTTATAGTTAGGGCTGGATGAGGTGACCCTAAACCATCCCTTATTTATGCTGCAATTGGCCTAGGCTGTGGGTGGATTCCCATGATGCACTGAATATTTCTTCATCACTCACCTCTTTTCACTCTGTTTACACTCCACTCAGCATTTGAACATTAGTTATTGTTAATCTCTGGCTCTCTTCCACAGCACATCCTTTGTCCTGTCTCCCTCCACTCATCCTCAATCAGTCGCAGCAGATGACCTCCCCTCCCTCAGCCTGGTTCTGCTGGAGGTTTCTTTCTGTTAAAAGGTTTTTTCGTTCCCACAGTTGCCAAGGGCATGCTCATAGGGGTCATTTTGATTGTTGGATTTTTTTTTTCTAATTGATAAGATAAGATAAGGTTTATTTGTCACATACGCAGTTATACACAGCACACAATGAAATGTATTTTGTACCTGCAGCTAATAGTAAGTAGTAAAAATATATAAATGAATATCTTTTCATTGTGGAAGATTAGTCCCACAACAGCCGTGTTGTCAGCAAACTTTATGATGATATTGGACTCTGATGTGGCCTCGCAGTTGTGGGTGCATAGCAAGTACAGCAGAGGGCTGAGCACACAGCCCTGGGGGGATGTTGAGGGTGAGGGCAGATGAGGTGAGGTGGCCCACTTGTACCACCTTTTAAGGTCTTTATTGTAGGGTCTTTACTTTACAATATAAAGTGCTTTGAGGTGACTGTTTGTTGTGATTTGGCTCTATAAATACAACTGAATTGAACTGAATTTAATATCTTGGGTCTAAAAGCACAAATGTGAATTGAATGTCCCTCCATGGCAGGTGAAGGCCTACAACTTCTCCTCTGCCTGCGGTGTCTTGCGTATGTGAATGGTCTCTAGTCACATATGTAAAACACCGTTAGTCGGAAGAGAGATGTTCTTGCCAGCCACTGTATTCAAATATGGTGCAGGAACATTACAGCTTCCACAAACCTCAAACCTGTTCCCATGTGTTTATAATACATTAATAATACGTTTATGAGAATGCATCAATTTGTCATAATTACAAATTAATCTATGCATATTTATGAGTGCAATATCCTTTTTTCCCCAATTAAATAACTTTAAAAATTTACTGACTGCACTTTTAAATTGATGACCTGTTATAATTCTATTTCACTTTTAATACATGGGCCATCTCTGCTGGGTCTACATTGTGTGTTTTGAGTGTCATTAAACATGTGCTGCACTGCTTGAAATAACTAGTTTGCTTTTACCATGACACCTCAGCCTGTCACTTTTACAACAATAATTACAGTGTATATAAAATTCTACTTCAGTTTTTTCCACCAGAATTGAAACTGTGCTTAGGCCACAAACAACAACCACTTCTGCAAATGCAACATTGTATTTCTCCAAAGATTACATGCTAATCTCTTTTATGCAGTCTATGCTGCTAACACAGAGTTAGTCGCAACAGAATAAAGCTTAAGCTTGAGTTCCAATACTTAACAAAAGCAGAGAACAACAGGACCGTAGCACCTTATAAAGAAGAAGCTACCTTCAGTTGCTGCCTTGGGGTTACCACAGTAGGTAGTTCTGCCTGTTTGATTGGACAGATTTTTACACCGAATGCCCTTCCTGACACAACCCCAAAGGAGTTTGTGTCACCTTCCGGAATCAAATCAGGGATCTTTCATAGATCTGAATACTAATCCTAAATTAAGATAGCACTTTGACTGAACTTTTTAAACCTGGTCTCTACCCTTTGTTCAGGAAACCCGTAAAAGCCTTCCAGTGGGTACTTGCACTTTCATTTAGCTATAAGAAAATAATATTGATTTTGGTCTAGAATCAGTATATTGTCATAATCATGCAGACTTTTTAAGAGATGTGTAGTGAAATGGGCGCTAGGGAAAAAAGACACTGACCTGCTCTAGTTTTTAGGGGAACTATGATGCAATGGATAGATGCAAAGATGTGACTGATAACGTTATACTTCTGTTTAACTTCCTCTTTAATGTGTGTGAAAGTTGCATAATGTGGTTCCCACACCCATTAAAAAAAAGAACTTTGATCTTAAAGAATTTCCTAGTTTTGTAAAGCAAATTATGACTTCTATTATGTCAAATGATAAACTTAGCACAAAAGGTAAGAAAATTTGTGTTTGGTTGATTATTTCTTTGTTATAACAATTTTTCTTTGCAATAAATCTTATAACACTGGACAGCCTGTTTATTATAAGTTTATTATGCATTTGTAGGTTGAGCAGCAGAGTTGAATATGTGGGTTGTGCCCATGAAAAACTTCCAAACAGCTTATTCTGATAGAGAGTCTTTTTTTGGTGTCATTTATTGTATTGAATGATTGAAGTCTGAAGAAACAAGACATATTAACAGTTTAACAAACTGTTTATATTTCTCAATAGCATGTGGAAGAACCATGCACAACCACAACAGTCTGGCACTTCTTCTTCATGCTGGTCACCAGCTTGGTCACATTACTGTGGGATGCCATCCCCTTCTTCAACCGGCAAGTTAACCAATGTGGTTATGTTGCTCACTCTGGCACAAACAGCACACCCAAGCTGATCCTACAAGTGTTCAATGAGGTTGAGGTCAGGACTGCAGGCAGGCCATTACATCCTCTTCACTCCTAAATTCTGGAGGCAGTCTGTGATAAACCCACTCTGTGTAGGTGAGTGTTGACATCTTGGAGGATAGAGTTTGGTCCCAGACTGTGGGGATATGGAATTGCCACTCGCGGCAGAATATGACATTGCTTCAATGATGAGAAGCCTGATTGTCAGCACCTGGGGTACCAGAAGCTCAAAACAAGTGCCAGTAGCAGAATAAGCTGTTTGGTATTAGCAGAGAAGCTTTGTCAAATTTTTCATAGGCATAGCCCACATACTCAACGCTGCTGCTCAACCCACAAATGCATTTCTCTTACAAATGTGGCATCATTTAAGGGGGTATAAACAGGCTTTCTAATGGTATAAGATTTATTGCCAAGAAGCATTGTTACAACAAAGACAAACATAAATTTCCTTACACTCAGCCACTTCATTGGGTACACCTGTTCAACTGCTCATTAAGTCAAATATGTAATTAGACTATTATATTGCAGTAATTCAACCTATTTATGCATTGTAGACATGAGCAAGACAACCTGCTGAAGTTCAACCTGAGCTTCGGAATGGGAAAGAAAGTTCAATACAGAATGGCCAGACTGCTTTGAGCTGATAGGAAGGCAACAGTAACTCAAATAACCACACAGGTTTCTCTGTTTACTGAGCAGACAGAGCTCAGTCAACAACATTCGCCTGGGAGGAGCCACTCTGAGGCAGACTGACAAAGCAGTCTTCAAAGTCAGCAAAGCAGCAGGACAAGACAGGTTGCCAGGCTGCACAGTAAAGTTATGCACTGACCAACTTGCAGGAGTGTTCACTAACATCTTTAATCTGTCCCTGCTGCAGGCTGTAGGCCCCACATGCCTCAAACCCACATTACTGTCCCCATGCCCAAAGAGTAACCAGTCAGATATCTCAGTGACTATTGCCCAGTTGTCCTGACATCAATTATTATGAGGTGCTTTGAGAGGCTTGTTCTGTCTCATATCCAGTGCACCACTGAGATGGACAGCCACTATTTTGCCAACTGTGGAAACACTCTTAAATACACTTCACACAATCTTGCCCCATCTGGAGCATCCTAACACATGTGTCACAATGTTATTTGTTGACTTCTGCTTTCAATACAATAGCTCTCCATAAACTGGTAGAAAAGCTCAATAACCTGGAAGTAACCATTACACTATATTCATGGATTCTGGTCTTTCTCACCAACAGACTACAGAGCGTCAGGGTAGGCAACCGCACATTGTTCACACACCCCGAACACAGGAGCACCACAGTTCAGCACTCTTGACTCTATTCGCACATGGTCGCACATCCATCCACTCGTCTAACACCACAGTGAAGTTTGCAGGTGACACCACTATAATGGGTCTGATATCGGGACGCAATGAGACACCTGCGGAGAGAAGGTTCACCGTCTGGTCAGGTGGTGTTCAGATAGTAACCTCATCCTGAACACCACCACGAAACAAAGGAGATCATTGTGGAGCACCAGGAAAACAGCATATACCAAATATATTAGTTAACATTTATTTCAACAATAACTTTTCACTTGTAATAATGTGATACAAATTTTAAGTGGTCCTGTACTATTTTGTAATACAACACTCTTAGGTTTTGCTTGGACAGAGAGTTGGGAAATAAGCTAAACTGGATAAGGAAATATGTCTAAAGGAGAGACATATGCAACAAATCTGGTTTTACCTGGTTAAACATACCCTCAGATAGACATTAACACAGATAACACAGTAGATAGGAAATAGATGCCACAGCTATTTAGTTTAAAGTCTCTCGGGGAATTCCCTTGCATTCACTTCTTGGCAAGATGCAGATGGATAATATGCCAGTATTATATACTAATGTAACTAAAGAAGAGAAGGAGAATTTTCTCTTTCAGCAAAGTGGATGTAAAGTCACTCATCGCAAAACTGCAATCGCTGCCCAAATAGTTCATATATTTGGGGGTTTTTTTGCAACTCCTGCCACATATGGTAAACAAATAACCAGGAAGTGTGAGATAACATTTCTGCATTTCATTGTATTCCTCTAAGTGACATCAAATCCCATGTGACCATAAAAATAGATGAGAGAGATGACAAGTATTTCAAGTTTAAGAGGCTTGAGAGGTTTGTCTCCAGCTCTGTCTTAAGCAAACACAGTGGAGAGATGTTCAGGGGCGACATTTCAAAGTAGGTTTTTGTAGCTTTCAAGGAGAAGCAAGAAGATGAAACACTCTTTCGGCTTCTGCATCTTTTTTGCAGTTTTTTCACACCGCTTTTTTGGAGCCAAATGCTTTGATCAGGCCACAGCTAAAGGCGACATCATGATTGGAGGATTGTTCCCAATTCATGAAAGTGTTAATGTTACTGTGAATGAGAATGGCACCGAAAGCCGGGCCTGTGACAGGTAATATATGTTGTTACTCATCAGCGCTTACCATTGCCATTGCATGTTATATTAGGGTATACTTACACAGAATATATCTGATTGTATCATACAGGTTTAGCACAGCTCGGCTGGTACAGTCTCTGATAATGGTGCAAGCAGTGGAGGAGATAAATCGGAAGAGAGAGTTGGGGAACCTCACTTTGGGATATCTCATACGTGATTCTTGTGGTGAAGTTACTACTGCCCTGATACAAACCCAGGCCTTCATGACGAGAAACTGTGAGTACTCTGGATGAGAAATGTATGTCACTGATTGAAAGATCTCTTGTGATAGGCAGGAGACTTCACTTCACAATTACATTTTTGGGATCATTGAGGAACATAGAATATTAATTGTGAGAGATGCAATGGATGCAAAAATGGGCACTTGTGCACAAGTGTGAAATGAAACACATTTGCTTTGGGCAGTCGGCTGGCTTAAACCCAATTCACATTTTAACATATTCAGTGTAAAAAAAAAGAAATCTAAAACAAGCTGCTGTGACTCTGTAAGCACCGTGACACAAAAGTACTGCTGTATATTCAAAACTGCAATCATGAATAGATATATAATATATCACAAAGGTTTTTATTAATAATTTAACTGAAAGAGACGGACAGGCCGCTACCGCCTTCAAAAGAAAAGACACATAACAAAGCCCAGATGTTGGTCACCAAACAAGAGCAAGTTAAGAAGGCTAAAACACCAAAAAGACCTTCCTCTGCACAGAGCCGGAGTAAGCAGCCACAGCACGCAGAGCTCACAGCTCACAAACTGCAAACCAAAAAGGCTCTCCAGCACTGGAGCTTTTCTTCCCTCTGGCCTTAAGTACTGGCTTAATTGCTGAGTTGAGTCTGCTGTACAAAAGGGTGGCACCTACGGCTAGAAAAGGAGCAAGACACACCCACTGGGTCAAAATCACAGCAGACCCTGCTAGGAATGTAACACAGGGCTAAAGAGATTAAAAATACACCAAGGCGTGTCGGCTTACACCTTCTTTGAGTCACTGAGATACAAAGATACAAACAGAGTTAATTATAGCTTCACTCACCGCAGGTGTGCAACTCTGATTACATGCATCATTTTCTTTCATCACTAGAGGCAATTGTGAGAAATGTAAGCAGGAATGTAACTGAGTACATTTACTGAAGTGCTTTATTGACGTACACATTTACAGTAATGTACTAGTACTTAATTGAAGTATTTTTATGTTGTGCTATTTTCTGCTTCTCCACTACATTTTGAATGCATTGAGTGGATCAATAATTATAATCCAATAATGTGTATATAGTACTGTATATGATTGTGAAAAGTGCCATTATGTATTAGTATGTTTATTTTAGGTATTTCAAATATACTTTGATTATACAAATTATGCACTATTAAGCCACTTAAAAAGGATTATAACTTTGACGCAAGTAACAAGTCTAAATATATTTTTCACTTTGCAAAACAATCTTCAGCGCCACCTTTCACATAATAAATCTGTAATAGGACACAGAGATGCAGCATGAAAATCATGCCCAATGTTTAATATGCCAGTTTTCTACACTTATTCTGTTTCTAATTACATTTTTTCCTGCCCAAAGAAAGTCCCAATGCTATCAATGCTATCATATTAATGCAATTTTAGTTTAAGATCTTTATGGAGTTCAGTAAATTAAACATCCATCCATCCATCTTCTTTCACTTATTCAATTCTGGGTTGCAGAGGGGCTGGAGCCTATCCCAGCTGCCATGGAGCGATAGGCAGGCAACACCCTGGACAGGCCGCCAGTCTGTCACAGGGCTAACACAGAGACAGACAACCATTCGCACTCACATTCACACCTATGGGCAATTTAGAATCACCAGTTAATGTAACCCCACTAACTACAAGTCTTTGGACTGTGGGAGGAAGCCGGAGTACCTGAAGAAATAATTAAATGTGACTTAAAACTTGGGTAGTCGGTATTTTTGTAATTTGTTTTTGCATGATATGACAAATTTTAGAATTTGTCTATTTTGTGTGAATTTAAACTTTCAGCATATTTTAATGTAAATGCAGGTAACTGTATCAGTGAATGGATTTTTGCAGGTAATGCTCAGCAGCAGTCCTCTCCACCTGTCCTTGCTGTCATTGGTGATTACTACTCTGAGATATCCATAGCAGTAACAAGGCAACTCAACCTAGAGTACATCCCTGAGGTATGACTGACTCTTTGGGTCTATTATACAAACTCAAAAAAGTTTCAAAAAAAGTTGGAATGGTGTGTTAAAAGATGGAAATAAAATAGAATATAGTGATGTGCAAATCTCATATTTTATTCACAATAGAACATAGAAAACATCAAGTGAGAAAATGTACAATTTTAAGAAAAAAATAAGCTCATATTGAATTTGATGGCAGCGACAAATCTCAAAAAGTATGGACATGCTTACCACTGTGTAGCATCCCCTCTTCTTTTAACAACAGTCTGTAAATGTCTGGGAAATGAGGAGAGCAGCTGCTGGATTTTGGGGAGAGGAATGTTGTCCCATTCTTGTCTGATGGAGGATTCTAGCTGCTCCACAGTCCTGTGTTTTCTTGGTGGTATGTTTCATGTCATGATTCTCCAAATGTTTTCAGTTGGTGAAATGTCTGGAAAGCAGGAAGGCCAGGTCAGCACCCTGTTTCTTCTGCTGCAAGGTCATGCTGTTATAATAGCTGCAGAATGATGTTCAGCATTGTCTTGCTGAAATATGAAAGGTATTCCCTGAAAAAGATGTCATCTGGGTGTCATATACCTTGTGTGTGGACAGTTGAGTGATCTCGGACCCAAACACAGGGCAGATCAGATCAGATCAGTTATCAAGGGATACTAGAGATAACAATTAGGGAACCTCAGAGCAGGATGGTACACAGCTAGAGGGATGACTCAACAAATGACAAAGGGGGGATAGAGACAATAAATAAAAAGGGTAACAAGGCAAGTGGAAACTGGTGGAGAACACAGCTGAAACCAATCACAGAAGACAAGAAAAGGTAAGTAGAAGTAAATACAAAGTACAGTTGACAGGAGACCATCACAATAAAACAGGAAATAACTGAACATTAAGTTTTCCACTTTATGTCATCTAAAAGGGCTTTGTCCCGGAGAAGATGGTAGCATTTCTGAACCATGTTTCCATATGGCCGCTTATTTGAATGCTTTAACCTTTTACTTGTGGATTTGTGCATGGCACAGTGAGCTGTGTTCACAGTGATTTCTGAAAGTGTTCCTGAGCCCATGCAGTGACTCCCATGAAAGTGCCACCAGAGAGCCTAAAGATCGCGGGCATCCAATGTTGATTGCTGGCCTTGTCCCTCACAGATAACTGAATCTTTTGATGATATTATGGACTGTAGATGATGAGATATTCAAAGTCTTCATAGTTTTACATTGAGGAACATTATTCTGAAATTGTTCCACAACTTGTAGATGCAGTTTTCTGCAGACTGGTGAACCTCTGCACATCTTTACTTCTGAGAAACTTTGTCTCTCTAAGATGCTCTTCACTTACTTTTTACCCCATCAGCCTTTTTAGGTATTTTCGTCACCCTGCTACGTGGGTGAGTGACCACTTTTCAACTTTGTGAGCGCCATAACTTGAGAACGATCTCACCTAGGATTTTGACATTTATAGCATAGATGCATCTACTAAAAATCTCAGATGACTTAGTTCTTACCATAATAATGCCAATCACAGAAAGTGACACTATTCTTAGTGGTTTAAATTTATTATGATTTTAGCATTTCTTATTCCTGGTTCTTGCTTAGCGAGAAGAGGAGGGCTTATCACTGAGAGGACACTGATTTGAATCATTGGACTGGCATCACTGTGGGCCCTTGAGCAAGGCCCTTAACCCCCCAGGTTGCTCCCTGGGCACTTTCTAACTGCTCCCTGCTCCACATGTTGTGCTGTGTGTGCTACATACTGCATATGTGATGGGTTAAATGCAGAGACTGAATTTCACTGCGTGTCCATGTGACAAATGAAGCTGTTTTACTGATCTTAAGAGTAATTATGTGGTCTAGAACTTTTCTTTCTAGGGGATTTGGGCCACCTAAAGATTCTACTGCCAGCAGACTGACGGGCGGCACTGGTGTCCGTCTCCCAACTTATTTGAGACATGTTTCTGCCATCAAATCCAAAATTAGCTAATATTTTTCATAATAGTAAACTGTCTCAGTTTAAACATAAACATGTTTTCTGTGTCCTATTGTGCATAAAATATGGGTTGATGAGATTTGCAAACCACTGTAGTCTGCTTTTATTTACATTTATGCACAGTGCCCCACATTTTTGGAGTTAGGATTATATTATGTGGTCCTGAATATAAAATCCATTATACAAATGTTAGCAGATAATAACTGGATAACACAATATAGATTCATGGCTACAATGAACAGCAAAAAAAAAAAAGTCTCAAATCAGTATGTCTGTCTATTATACAGTATATGAAGTTATCAGCAGAAGTTATTACTTTATCTAAAAATGAGTGTGTAACAATAATACTTTGAGACTTTAGTCACCCAACAGAAAGGGAACGCAAGAAGTTTAACAAGTTTTGTTACTATAATACTCTGTAAAACAATTAGGTAGCTTAGGCAATAAACTCTAAAAATGACTATAAATAGCCTAGCAGTGTAATATAAAGTGTATGAATGCAGATAGAATATGAAATGTACATTTCACTCATCCAGACATTGATTTGTTATATTTTCCACAGATAAGTTATGGTTCAACTTCTGGTTTCCTGAGTGACAAAATCCGTTTTCCAAGCTTTATGAGGACCGTACCAGAAGATGATCATCAAGCTCATGCCATCGCCCAGATTCTTAATAATAATCGTTGGACTTGGGTCGGGGTAGTGACAACTGATGGTGACTACGGTCGCTATGCAATTGAACGCCTCCAGCACTACGCATCCGAAAGCGGCGTCTGCTTCGCCTTCACTTCTGTTCTTCCAGAGCTTTTAAACGGTGACTCGTGCAATGAGAGCATTGACTCTACAGTCAAAAGCATCATAGACAATAAAAATGTCAGTGCCATTGTGTCCTTCGCCAAAGCTAATCATATGATGCGCATTTTTGACAAACTTCTCAAAGATCCTCAGGGTAGAGGGAAAGTTTGGTTGGCCAGTGATAATTGGTCACAATCATCTGAAGTACTGAATACTACAAACTATAATTTGAATAATGTTGGAACAATCTTTGGGATCACTCTTAAATCTGGAAATGTAACCAGGTTTGAGCAGTATCTTAATAATCTTGATGAAAACCCCAACCACCATGAGAACAACACATTCTTGTCTAATTTTTTAAAGGAGCATGAGTTGAACTCCTCAGAGGAGTTAAAGAAGATGATATATCCATATGCTGTGTTCAGTATTGAGTTGGCAGTTAAAGCAATAGCTCAAGCTGTTAAAGATCTCTGCACTGACAGAGACTGCAAGACAAAGAGCTTAGACCCCCCGGAGGTAAAAGCATGCACAAACACAAACACAAACACATAAAAGAGCACGATAGAAAATCCTTCAACGATAATCAACTACGTTCAGCATTTTCTATTAATATTAAAGCAAATAAATGCTCAGACTTCATGGAAACCTAGAGCAGAGTGGCCAGACACTCAACCCTAAATGAATGCTAATGATTCTATATAACTGCTACATGTGTACAAAGGCAGTTATTTGCTAAGAAGTTTGTCATGCCTGCTTTAGGTACTTCATTTTTAATCATTGTTTTCCACACAACTTCAGTTACGACGAGCCTTACGGAAGGCAACATTCCATATGGATGGAAAAAACTATTCATTTGATGACCATGGTGACCTCAACTCTGGATATGATATCATCCTATGGAAGCAGACTTCAAAAGATTCTCTAGACGTGCACAACATTGTAGCTAATTATAATATAGAAACCGAGACGCTGACTTTCACCTCACAGGAAGCAAAACATGCTCTCGACAGTCTCATAGTAAGTACTTGCCCTCGTTCTCTTTCTAATGATTTTGTGAATGATTAGTTACTCTTAAAAGTAAAGGCATTCCCAGCAGACATCAGTTGCACTTTGTGTTTAAGGCCAATTAGTAAATATTAGCATGCTAACATGCTAACTTAAGAGTTTGAACACGGTTCACATTACCATCAGCATGAAGGTTCTCGCATTTCTTTTGGTCATATATTTACCAAAGTCAGTAATCCTTGTAAAAACAGCGAATGAGTGTGATCTGGAAGAGGACCTAGGTTTCTTTCTTTCCTAAAAGAGGGAATTATAACTCTGTGTGTCTGAGAACAGAGGGTGTATGCTACACAGATTTATTTTTTTTTTAAAAAGTGTTTCACATGGTCAGAAATCAAACTGACTGACATGATGATGATTCTTTCTTTTGTCAGGGAAGTGTGATTTCCAGGTGCACAGACAGCTGTAAGCCCGGCTACAGGAAAACTTCAGTTACGGGCCAGCCTAGTTGCTGCTATCAGTGCGAACCCTGTGCTGAAAACTATTATTCCAACACCACCGGTGGGTATTACAGAAAAAGTAAACTCCATTTGTAACAGTTAACTTTTAAATTTAATAAAACCAAAATAAGTGTTACGAAATTCTGATACGGTATGGTCTGTTGCATTAATGGTTCAAGGGGCTTGAATCCAAGTTCAGTATGATAATGAGCTTTTGTCCTCTGTCCCTTTTCAGATTCAGAAGGGTGTTATCCTTGTAATTCTACACAATACTCCGAAAAGAACAGTTCAGCATGTACAGCTAAAAAAATTGATTTCCTGCTATGGGATGAAGTACATCTTATTGTACTGCTGGCATTTACTTCTTTAGGAGCAGTGCTTACCATCGTTGTTGGGATCATCTTCCTTGCACACTGGAATACCCCTGTTGTGCGCTCATCTGTAGGCCCCATCTGCATCCTTCTCCTCCTCTCTCTTATGATCACATTTAGTAGTGTTATATTATTTGGTGGTAAACCCAATCCATATCAGTGCCAAGCACGGCAGGTGCTGTTTGGCTTGAGTTTTACCATGTGTGTCTCTTGCATCATGGTCAAGTCCTTTAAGATCATCTTGGCCTTTGAGTTTGACCCCGTCACTCAAAGTGTTCTGAAAAAACTCTACAAGCCTTACCTCATTATTGCAGTCTGCATGGCAGGTCAGGTGGCAATCGTTACCGCGTGGCTTGTAACTAATCCTCCACACGTTCTCTCAGACTCCCAACAGAAATATGTGATGCTGGAGTTTTGTGACGAGAACTCGGCTTCTGCATTTGGAGTCATGCTAGCCTATATTGGCCTTTTAGCGCTCATCTGCTTTGGTGTTGCTTTTAAGGGACGAAAGTTGCCTGACTGTTACAATGATGCAAAGTTCATCACCTTTGCGATGCTCATTTACTTCATCTCCTGGATTGTCTTTGGCCCAGTTTATGTCACTGTCAAAGGCAAGTACCTTCCAGCAGTGGAGATGGTCGTTATCCTGATCTCAGCCTATGGCATCTTGTTTTGTCAGTTCTTCACAAAGTGCTACGTTATTCTGTGCAAAAAGGAAGCAAACACAGAGAACGCATTCCTCCAGGATATTAGGAACTATTCCATGGATGAGAGAGCCGGTGAGGATGAGCTGCCATATAATGGAATTGAAAACCCTACTTCATCTTTCTGTATGGAGTCACTGCCGAGTTCACCATCTTCAGACTCACTGACTAATTGGAGTCCAGTCACGCAGTCTAGTGAGTCCTCAAACTCTCTCTCGCTCTCCAGTATCGAACCCACAGCAAAACATGCTTGAGAATAACCTAAACCACAACAAAAAGTCCCTAGAGAGATGTTCAAGCTTACCACCAATGAAAAAATGATTCACAGCAGTTAAAAAAAGACGATGAAATGTTTACAATTACAGCATAAAATTGAATAAATATGAGTTTGTGCATTTTTAGGGCTGCCACTAACATTTTAATTAAAGACTAATGTATGGAATTATATTTAGGTCATGCGCCAGTAAAAACACAATCCGCATGAGAAAAAAAAATCCTGCGCAAATAATTTAATGTCACGGGTGCAGGAATGCATTCACATTCGCTCAATGAATTTCCGCGCAGGTAGAACTCAGCAGCCACGTGCACAAAGAAGCCAGCTCGCACGCAAGATTGCCTGCTCATCGCGCGCTGCAGTAGTTTTACGAGCCCGCGGTTGACTCTCTGCGCGGAACAAAATTCTGCGCGAGCGAAGAAACTGACTTTTGACCATCCAGGGCGGAGCCCAAAGGATTCACAAGCCCTCACATGATTGGTCACTTTTAAATTGATCACGCCCACAGGGTGTGGGCTTGACCTTGAATGACAGTAGTTGTTACAGGAAGATAAGGTTGGAATACCGCCATAAGGTAATGAATGTCAATTTTGACAGCTCGCTACATGTTGCTGAGACATATATGTTAAGGTAACATTGCACAACTGTTTCTTCTAAACCAATACCATTTGTTATAATGTTATAGAGGCCTCTAGTCAAAATAAAATATACTTACTTCATTAAATCTAGCTGAGGTGATACTGGCAGCAGTGGACATTCATTACCTTATGGCGGTATTCCAACTTCAACACTTTTGTTTTTAGCAGTACTTTGGTTTATAACAAAAAACCTGCATAATAAAAGGGCATTCCAATCAGCCACAGCTGTGTGAGGCATGTTGTGTTAAGAAACGCACATTCCTGTGCTAAGATGTTGAAGTGGACTGCTTACGCTCAACATGCTAGCGCTGAGTCATTAGCAGCTGCGCTAGCATGTGATTAGCTTATTGTTTTCACGTGGTCAATCTGAACAGGTGTGTGGCTAACAAATGAGAATTTCATTTATTGAAGTGATTTATTAAAGTAATGTAGCCACGTTAATCCCTTTGCATGATGACCCACTGATTAAAGTTAGGAGGTTAAAGGTCAAAAGGACACAACACCATAAAAGATAAAGAAAAGGTTAAAAAGTAAAACAATTTTAATGTTGTAAGCGTCTTTCTGCAATTCTGTAATTTATATTTACTGGTGTTGATTTTCAACATTATGATACTGTTAATGATTTAACCATCACAGATTTTTTTTACATATTTGAATTTAATTATTTCTTCTTCTGCTATGATTTGGAAACATATCTAAAGATAAAGAGACTATATGTAAGAAATACACACTCACCCGCCACTTCATTAGTTACAACTTGCTAGTACTGAGTTGGAGCCCTTTTTGGCTGACCACAGAGATGGTTGAGTGGGAAAATTCCAGTTGATCAGCAGTTTTTGAAATATTTAGATCAGCTTGTCTGACACCAACAACCATGCCACGTTCGAAGTAATTGAAATCACCTTTCTTCCCCATTCTGATCCTTGGTTTAAACTAAAGCAGGTCATCTTGAACATGTCTAGATGCCTAAATACGTTGAGTTGGTGACATACGATTGTCTTATTGTCTGATTAGATATTTTCATTAGCATGCAGTTGTACAGATGTACCTAATAAAGTGATCACTGGGTATATATATATATATATATATATATATATATATATATATATATATATATATATATATAGAGAGAGAGAGAGAGAGAGAGAGAGAGAGAGAGAGAGAGAGGAAATATATTTCTATTATCTGTTACTTATATTCAGTCTTCAAAATAAGGCTTTGGAAACCAGTAAGTCACTTCCAGGTGAATTGATTGTGTAACATGCCTTCCTTGATTCATATTTGTAAATAACATTTGTAATAAAGAGAGAATTATCTGCACGGAGTTGCTGCCATGTGATTGAGTGATTAGATATTTACATTAACCAGCACTTAACACCTGTCGTTGTAGCTCTCTTCTGTACCTCTGCTGACCTTCTTCTCAGTGAACCCACCCAAAGAAGCCAGTAACTGTCATAGACAACAAACCAGAGCAGATCAGTTTGTCTTCAACCCACCAAAGAAGAGCTATAATAAGTTCTTTGTGACATTTTCCTTTTTTATGTGATCAGTGATTGGTCAGTGGTGTACTTTATGATATTTGAACAAGAATCTGCATAACATCAGCCATAGCGGAGCGAATGTGGATTGTTCCACATTTGACACATCACATGAGATTTGTTGTCATGGTTTGTAGGACAGACCATTGCTAACCAATGTCATGGGCCCCTATCTGATGTGCCAGTGGTCAAATTAACGAATCCAATGCAATTAGTCATTCAATTTACTGTGAGATTCTGTGGTTGCTCTGGGTGTGCCCCTCTCTCTCCCACTCTCTATTTTCTCTAGTTTTCCATTATGGGATTTTCTGTTTATCTGTTGTGGTCTTGACTGTTCATTTCTGCATCCCATGTCTTACTGTGTGTATTCATGTGTGTTTCTTGTCTTGGTGTGAATGTGTACACACAGAGAGTTAGGTGCTGTCAGTGTTTATAGACCAACATCAGTCTGTGTGTGTGTGTGTGTGTGTGTGTGTGTGTGTGTGTGTGTGTATGGTGACTGTTCATGCCTCACTGTGGGACGCGTTGATTAGCGCTCACTGCGGCTCAGCTCCCAGCTGTCCTTGCGGCTGGTCGCTGATTGAAACCAATCAGGCTTGCGATGGCCCCATCGCAGTGACCCCCAACCCCTCCCACCCCCGGCCTAATCACCTGCTGATTGGCCCACGCAGGGCCCCCTCCCGTTGGCACGAAAGGTTAATTTGACCGGCGGATGAAGGCTCCAGGAGGGAATAGGAACGTGCGCTGGGTGATATTGCATGGATATAGCCCACCTGTCAATCACAGCCACTTAAAGAGGAGCAGCAAGGGAAACACTGACAACTAGGGAGGGAGCAAGAAAGGAAAGGAAAGGAAAGGAAAGGAAAGGAGGACTGGTGGTGTTGGCAAAGAAGATTTTAATTTTGGAATCAGGTTTCTTGTGATTAGCAGAATAAGTTCACACAGTAAACAATGAAGAGGAAGACAACAAGATACAGTTGAATACAAGAAACTGGTTGTGTGAAGTTTCTAGGTGAACTTTTATGATCAGTGGGTCTTGTTTATCTGCTGAAATATTTCCTTTCCCTTCCTCTTTTATACACAGACACGAATGATTACTTTTACTAAAAAATTACTCATTGTATACTTCATGGTAAATATTTGGAAATGTTACATATAAAATAAATAATATATAAAATAGTCACTGTAAGACATCTGAAATCAAAGATGTCACCAGAAAACTATAATCTTCTTTCCTTAAACAGTCATTAAAGTCAAGACACCTCAAAATTTAGATATTAGGTCAAAGTGATTTTTTAAAAATTTGTCATATATATATATATATATATATATATATATATATATATATATATATATATATATATATATATATATATATATATATATATATATATATATATATATATATATATACATACATATATATGCATAAAAATGTCATGACTCACGGACAGAAACAGTTTGCCCTACCTTCCAAATTAGAGTTATTTTTCTTTTGTTGTACAGTCAGTATGTTGTTCATTGAAACTGCTGTAGTGAAGAGATTTTTCCAGAGGGTGGCGGTGTTGTATTCATTCTGGAAACTTGCATTCTGTCTAATAAATGGCCTATTAGTGCTTTATGGCCATCTTCTTTATGTTGATGCTTTTAGGTTTATTTCTTTTCCTGCAGTTTACTTTATGCTCTCTCACATCAACCTCTCTCTCTCTCTCTCTCTCTCTCTCTCTCTCTCGCTGTGTGTGTTTGTCTCTATCTCTGTGTGTGTGTGTGTGTGTGTGTGTGTGTGTGTTTGTGTGTGTGTGTGTATCTAACGCGACAGTTATTCTCAAACTTGGGCATTCCAGCTCAGCAAAAACTTATTTCTAAAACTTACATCTCCATCTCATTCACTTTTTTTTAAATAGCAGCTTGAGCTTTTTGGAGTTGTCATCATGGGTAATTCGAGTAAAAATTTACATTAATTGCTACACACGCAACCATTAATAAGTTGATTGTGATTTTAAACAGATTTTATTTTATGTCAAAATGCTAGGAGGAACTTTTCTGTAGAACACCATGGATTTTCAGCTTTAAGTTTGGGGGGAAAATGTTACAGTTTGCAGTAAATTAGATCACAGATTACTGTTAAAAATCTTGTGCGATCAACAAAGTAATGATAGCAACACACCGAAGACACTTCCTTTCACCATAAACAGTTTAACATCACACACCTTCCCCCACACTGGTCTGACTCTCCTTTGCCATGTCAGTGCATAGATCTCTGCTTGTCCTGTGTGTGTGTGTGTGTGTGTGTGTGTGTGTGTGTGTGTGTGTGTGTGTGTGTGTGGCAGGTTCTTCTCCCTCCTAGTCTCTGGTGGGTAGAATAATGTTGCCAGATTACCATATCATTACCATATCATTTCCATGTCATTATCATTCTGCTGCCTGCATGCACATGTGTGTGCGTGTGTTTGAACTTTGCATCAGATCTTCAACTGTTTCTCTCTCTGAGGCACACAAACACACGTGTTCGCACACATGTACACACACATACACACACACACATGCACACAGCCTCCCACAGGAATACACACATCCCACTGACATGCTCCCTCTGTTTTTCACTGTCACAGACTCTATCTTTCTATCTGCGTCCCTCACCCATGTAACACATCATAATTCTTGATAATCTGCCATTCATAACGCTTGTTTCTGTGTTTGTTTGCATTAAACTAAATGGCAATTAAAGTTAACCTGCTGTTGGGAGGGCTGCAATAGCTACCATTTATTTGTGATAAAAGAGGTGGATCTATAGGTGGCTTGTCAAAACTATTTAAAAAAGATTTCCCCCCACAATAGTGATAAAACAGTGCACTGCACTCAACGGCTGTAAAAATGCAGGAAATTTTGTACATTAATGTTCTTTATAAACACAGGTGAATTCTATCAGCCATCGTGTCTTTGAGGACAGAATATCCTACAGTATTTTTCCTTCGGCTAAGGCAGCGACTGATTACAAATGGAGACGCTTAAGTTGAAACCATTAATTTAGTGTTGTGATGTGTATTTTGCTTATGTTGTGTTTAGGCTTTGACTATTGAGGACATGTGATGTGATTTCCAATATTAAGGTTGAGCCATCAATGCACCATCACAACCAAGACTCCTGGAGTGATCTATCTTCAGGCTGTTTGTCAAAATGCTGAATACAGCAACGCTTCCATAACAGTGCCGAGTGATGAGCAGGGAATTTATGACAAAGACTGATGTCTTGTCTTAGTTCTAGAAAGACACGAAAGCGATTGAGGGGACGTGAACAAGAAAGCGTGTTTATATCTCACAGAAATAAAACTGCTTCTGGAGATTATTGAAGGAAAATTAAAATAACACTATAATAAAAACACAATAGATGACAGTATTTTACTGTAAATCGTGTAAATACAAATTTAATTTGGGCAAATCTAGTACTTCACTGTAATTTAATAATGAGCATTTGACTACCTTTTAGTTCAAGGGTACATACAAATAATTTGATAATATTCCACCTTTGTATGATGTTAGGTTCATTTTAATTACTGTGAGGTCCATGGGAATAGGCATGTTGTCCTGATAATCCAGAACCTGCTTCCTTATCTTGAATCAGACCTCTCCTGCACTGCTATCAGTTCAGCAATATGACAAACACATTGTGGACAACTTCACATCTTTTGCACACAGTCAGAATAGCTGCACAAATGAAGAACACAATCCCCTCACCTGTAAAACCATCAGTCGGCCATTCTGGCTCCAATCCTCACCCCACAGAGTCAGCCATTTTGGGGTCTGCAGATGCCAGAAAGAGCCCATTTAGGGAGGGGAGCATGTTTGGGGTCATGCCCTTGTTTACATGGGGAGCCAGAGCTGATGGTTTTAAAATGGCGTCCAGATGGTGACAGAGGCTTGATTGCAGCAGAGGGGGGCTTTTGTGTCCCGCCCACTCCTGCTGTCCAGCTACTTTAGCTAAAGCTGCAATCTCTCTATCTGGTCCCTCTTTCTCTTATCATCAAGCTACCACTCCCGTTTTATCACTCCCTCCTCTGTCCAACACAACCCACAGCCATTATTGTGTGTTTCCTCTGTAGATGTGACGTTGTCTTCATGTTATCTTTGCTGTTGTTTCCTCCCATTTCACTCATTTAATCTTTTAGCTTTTTCTCTTACTTTCATGCTCATGTGCAGTTGATGCATGGTGGCAGTGTGTGAGTGTGTGTACATTATTATCTATGTGATAGAATGGATAACCCGTTGTTAAATTACAGTGCCACCATCACCCCTTCAATATGCAAGCTTGAATAAGGGAACTCTGTATTAAGATGGAAAGGGAGAAGGAGGAGGTATATAGTTTGATGAATGGAGGTAGAGGAAGATATGAAGCAAAGGAGAGAGGGAGAGGTGTCAGTCTGCATCCCTACTTGATTACTCCAGAAAGAGAGAAAAAAAGTAGATGAGAGAAGGATGAGGATAGGAGAGAAGAAAGTGAAACTGAGGAAGGGGAAGCCTAGGGTTGAGGTGAACGATGATGAGGGGAGGAGAAGGGGAGGGAAACTCAGTGGAGGTGCGTTGGGGGGGGGATAAGAGGGCGGACTGCATTAGATACAGATGTTGTGATTGTGTTTGTGTCAGTGTGAAATATGATTAGTGTTCTCTCTCATTAGGGAGCTGATCACCCTCTTGCCTACCACACACACATAGACACACACAAACACAGTTACAGTGGGAAAGCAAAGCTGCTAAATGGGTAAGCACCTTCAGATGTGCTGAGTGTGACCTGTGTGTCTGCAAGCCTGCTTTTTGCACATTTTGACTTGTGAATGGGCTCGTCTGCATCTTTGTGTGCTCGTGCACACGTGTGATTTCTCGGATTTTTTGTGTGCGTACGCCGACAAGTGTACCTTCTCTCCCCCGTCGTGGTAGCTGGTAAGTGATTCCACAGGCTGTTGGCGGAGCTCCAGCTCAGCTCAGAGTGAAAGAGAGAAGTGAAGGGAATGGAGAGGAAAGGAGCAAACAGAAGCGAGTGGGAGACAGGGAGAGGGAAAGAGAGAGAGAAAGAGGGAGGGAGGCAGCGGCTGTGTAATTAGTAGCAGGTTTTCGCAGCCCTCTGCTTCTGTTTAATTAAAAACTGAAAGAGGGAGAGAGGAAACAAGGAAGGAGAGGGAGTCTGCAAGAGTGGAAAAGACTTTTGCATAGTTATTCTGTTTTTGCCAGGAGCAGGTGCGAAGCTGGCACTGGGAAAGATGCCCAATAGCTCCAGGCGTCTCCCAGTAGGCTTTCGGAAGAATAGTTAAAGGGATGAACTCCACCAACATTTTGATTCAATCAGAAAGTAGTTTAAAAGTGAATATTTGGATTTTCTCTCATAGTAAATGATGAATGTGATGCCAATGACAGTGACATGGCCGACAAGTGATACTCAAGGTGATGGTGGGAGAGGGTTTTTTTTTTCGTCCTGCAGTTGTGCATGAGGGCAGTGATGACTCAGCGATATTGGCAGCAGTCGAGGTGCTGATGAAGAGTTCCCTTCGTCTTCTCCAACCCAGGGCTATGGATCCATATTGCTGAGCACACTCTTTTTCTTCCACAACAAACTCCATCTTTTGTCTCTTTACTCCACCTCAGCCTCACAGCCAACTTTGTTCCTGTCATTCATCCCAGCTTGTTGGAGATCACTGCCCTGTTTTTTCTATTTCTGTTTGTCCTCCCCTTCCCGACTCCGTCCTGCTGCATCTTTCTTTATCTCTCTCTGGCCTGCCTCATATATAGAAGCTTCCATTATCTCACTTGTTTTGTCACACGCTGTTTTCTCACTTTCACACAATCGTCACCTTAATGAAATGCAGTTGCAGAAGCTGCTGTAGCGTTGCTTTCACAGTCACACGCTGACGAGAAAATAGATTTTTTTTTCCTGGCGCACCTTTTTTTAGTCCTTTAAAGATGCAGTATAGTTGATTTGCTCGGGCCACCTGGCAACAGACTCATGACTGACACATTATCATTATCAGTATTAAAAAGCATGCCTATTTACAGTACACATTTGTGACAAAGCAAACTACTCACTGAAATATTAAAAAAAATTAAGTCACAGGGGAACCCCACTGATTCATCTCACAGTCAAAATTCATGCACGTTAGGTTTGTTGTTGATTCTAAATCGACCGTAGCTGCATGAATATGAATATTTCTCATTAGCATTCATTTCTTGTTATCTTTCTGACTACATGACAAATACATCCAGCATTCATGCATTGCTCTATTTTGGTCTCCACCAACTCACAAGGGAAATACTAGGTTCTTTAGCCCCACAGTGTTATTAGGACTCTTTTTAGGCAGGCAATATTCTCTCATTAAGTGAAAGCAGGGAGAAAGAACTCTAAGAAGAACTCACCAGTATTCTCATCTACTGTAAGAGTTTTATGATCACAAATCAAATCACAAGCAAATCACATGAAATATCCCATCATATAAATTATGTGGCCTGCCAGCTGCTGGCTGCTGTCTTCCTGGATGTCCTCCATCTTGACATAAATGCGTATGGAGATATTTGTTTTTTTTGGCCTTTCAAAAATTCCAGGCGGTCAGTCAGATATAACCACAACAACCAAGACATCACAGTTACAGATGTTACTGACATTAAAAACAAGAATGTGCTGCAGTAATGCAACCAAAAAAGTCAAATCCAACATACTATGTGCAAGTGGCGCCTGTATCGTATCGTATCACATCGCATCATATCGTATCGCATCGTATCGTATCGTATCGTATCACATCGCATCATATCGTATCGCATCGTATCGTACGTATCGTATCGCATCGCATCGTATCGTATCGTCTCGCATCGTATCGTATCGTATCGCATCGTATCGTATCGCATCGTATCGTATCGTATCATATTATTTCGTATTGCATCTTATCGTATTGTTTTGTATCATTTCATATTGTATTGTATCTCATATCCCCTTTTTTCAACACTTATGCTACAAGGTATAGAAGATCTCTGGGGGTTAGATGTTTCCAAAGGAAGTATCATGTACCTCTGCCCTGATAGTAATAAGGTGTATTCACCACTGAGGAAGACAAATGCATCTCTTAATTATCACCTTTAGGAACTCGTCTCTCTGTTCCAGTGCCTTTCAGTGTGTTAAGAGACAGAAACACCGGTCTGAAAAAATATCCCTAAACAGTCGACCTGAATTCTCCAGTTAGAATGAAAAAAAATGTGTGCATGTGACCATAGCCAGAGAGAGTCATGATTCATTACAAGCACTCCACTTAAAAATCTGATTCATTGTTAACATTAAAAGGCTTTAATACACATAGTCATACATATAGTACTTTAAAATGGATATTCAGATAGTGTTGAATTAATTTGTCCAGGTTCTATAGTATACTGTGTATTTGGTGACTTTTCAAATGCTGGAAGCTGCCGGCTGGATTATTACTGTATGTTAACTGCATTCCAGTAACAAAGCGAGAAAACACACAAAAAGTGTGCATCTAAAAGCACTGCTTTTTACCTGCTCTTCCACTCTTGATTCACCCCTCATTTCTTCTGTTTTGCTTTTGGTCCATTCAGTGCATTCCCTCAACAAACCATGTTTTCCTGTTTCATACAGTACCCTTTTTTTTCTTGCCAAATGCCTTTGCAGGTTGTCTCTATGATGCGCTCTGCCTCTCTCTCATTCTCTTTCATCTTTCACATAAGTCCTCCTGTCTTGAGAAGGCAAATGAGAGAGAGAGAGAGAGAGAGAGAGAGAGAGAGAGAGAGAGAGAGAGAGATGAACTGACATTTGGTCAGGTAGGAAAATAAAGACAGGAAGAAATAGAAAGGGGGGGGGTGGCGGTAGAGGCGTAGGAAAGGGGAGATGTGTTGGGGAGTGAGGAGCAGCTGCCAAAGCCAGTCAGTTGGAGGAGAGTGAGGAGCAGGGAGATAAGGAGACAGCCAGAGAGTGGGAGCTAGCAGGCACCCAAAAGAAAGACACTGATACCCCCCTCTCACACCCCAATACCACCACCACCACCTCCTCCTCTACCTCCTCCCCTTCCTCCCTCCTCTCCCAGCCTCCTCTCCTCCTTTGTGCAGTGTCTCAACGGAGCTGCGTTTGAGTGGCAGGCTGTCACAGATCAGCTAGCAAGTAAAGCAGAGGGCTCTGAGTGTGTGTGTGTGTGTGTGTGCGTGCATGTGTGTGTTTTTGTGTATTTCAGCCAAGGCAGGGGGCTGCCAGCCCAGAGCGAACAGATCAGGGGAGAGTCTAAGTGGGTTTATCAGTACCGCCGAGAGCCACACACACACACACACACACACACACACACACACACACACACACATGCCATAAACTTGAGCACACAACTGTCGCACACTAATGCAAAATAAAGAAACAAAGAAGTGGTGGTAAAAGACACACATGTAGTCAGATTTAGGCATATGCTCACGTTCTCACACACACACACACACACACACACACACACACACACACACACACACACACACACAGACACACAGAGACACACACACACACACGCACACACCGAAAGAGAGAAAGGGTATTAGACCCAACCAAAGCAAACCTGTGAGCGTGAAAGCGCCTTACTGCCTGTCTGCTAGCAAGAGATGTGACTGGATTCTTAAGCAGCAGCCAGCTAGAGAGTGAGGGCTGCTAAACACACACACACACACACACACACACACACACACACACACACACACACACACTGCTTATATCTCCAGGTTCAGACGAAGGCTGGTGCCTCATTCTTCTTGTAGCTCGCTGCCTCGGAGCCCCACCATGCTTGTTGAGGTAATGATTAGGTGCGTCTGTGCAGTTCTGTCTGATTTCCCATGGTGTTGTATCTTTATTTTGATCACCTTTATTAACTTTTCTTGGTTATTTTAAAGGCGATAACTTCTTTCCTTTTTTCTTTTTTCTTTCTTAGAGAGGGTGTCATTCAAAAAGAGGGAACAGAGGATGAGGGAACACTGCAGGATGTTGGAAGCATTAAGTACACCTCAGCATATGTAAGGGCATGCTGACTGAGGCAGTTTGTTAGATATTGTTAGATACTGTGGCTAAAAGAGCTAAAAGTACTCAAATCAGGTTCAATCAATTTTTGTTTTAGGTTTGCAGTAGATGAAATGAGCGTGTATAAAGTCAAAGGGGTAGCTTTTAATTATCTCAGTTTCTCTCAGTCCTGTGGAATGTTTTAGCCTCTCTCAGCTCATTATTTTGGTTCTAGGGTCCACAAGTTAACTGTCTGATTCCTTCTTACTGCTGTTCGAGAGAAAACTGGTGCTAAATAGATAGCACACATTTAATTACATAATCTTTGACAACATGTTGTATCTACACACACACACACCCACACACACCCACACACACACACACACACACACGCACACACACACACACACTTGTGTGTATTGCTTTAAAAAATGCTGGTAGTAGACCAAACTGAATTGAATTGAATTAAATTGAAAGAAATGGGAAAAAAATGTCTAGGCACTTATAAATGCAAATTTTGTTTAGTTTTTTAAAATTTCAGTATAATGAGGTTTTTCTGTCATCTAAACACATAGCAGGTAAGGCAGATTAGTTAACATAGACTGTGCTGTGAAAAATTATTTTATTTACTTACTTGTTCATATTTCTCACACTTACATGTTTCAGATCATCAAACAAACTTTAATATTAGACAAAATAAGCTGAGTAAATACAAAATTCAGTTTTCAATTATCATTTCATTTATTAAGGCAATAAAGTTATCCAAACCTACCTGACCCTGCGTGGAAAGGTAATTGCCCCCTAAACCTGATAACTGCTTGTGCCACCCTTGGCAGCAAGAACTGCAATCAAGCATTTGTGATAGCAGATAAGTCTTTCACATCACTTTCACATCACATCACATCACGGGAATTTTGGCCCACTCTTCCTTGCAGAATTCAGCTGCTTTAATTCAGCCAAATTCAAGGGTTTTTGAGCATGAACGGCCTGTTTAAGGTAATTTCAAAGCATCTCCACCAGATTTAAGTCCAGAGTTTGACTAGGTCACTCCAAAACCTTCATCTAAGCCATTCAAAGGTGGACCTGCTTGTGTGTTTCAGATCATTGTTTAGCTCGTAACCCAAGTTATGCTTCAGGACACAAACTGATGGCTGGACATTCTCCTACAGCATTTTCTGGTAGAGAGCAGAATTCATGGTTCCATCAATTAATGCAAGTCATCCTGAAGCAGCACAACAGCCCCAGACCAGCACACTACCACCACCGTGTTTGACTGTTGGTATGATGTTCTATTTATGAAATGCTGTGTTAGTTTTACACCAGATGTAACAGGACACAAACCTAAAAAGTTCAGCTTTTGTCTTGTCAGTCTGGAGAACATTTCCCCAAAAGTCTCTGGGATCTTCCAAATGTTTTTGGGCAAATGTGAGACAAGCCTTTGTGTTCTTTTTGGTCAGCAGTGGTTTTTGCCCTAACGCTCTCTCATGAATGCCATTTTTGCCCAGTCTCTTTCTTATTGTTGAACACTGATTTTAACTGCGGCAAGCAAGGCCTGCAGGTCTTTAGATATTGTTCTGGGTTCTATTGTGACCTCCTGGATGTGCCATTGATGCACTCTTGAAGTAATTTTGGTAGGCCTGCCACTCCTGGGAAGGTTTATCAATGTTCCGAGTTTTCTTTATTTGTGGATAATGGCTCTCACTGTAGTCTCACTGGAGTCCTAACCCTTTCCAGACTGACAGATGTCGATGACTTTGTTTCTCACTGTTTCTTTAGATCATGGCATGGTGTGCTGCTTTTTGAGATCTTTTAGCCCGCTTCACTTTGTCAGACAAGTTCTATTTAATGATTTCTTGATTCAGCAGGTCTGGGAGTAATCAGGCCTGGGTGTGAAATTTAACTCAACTTTCTGAACTGAATTTCTTTTCCACACAGGGCCAGATAGGTTTGGATAATTTTTCCCCTTAATAAATAAAATCATAATTTAAAACTGCACTTTAAAACTGTATTTGATAACCTGAAATATTTAAGTGTGACAAAAGGGCAACCCCCCCAAGAAATCAGGACAGGGGCAAATACTTTTTCATAGCACTGTATGTTACACTTGCGTATGTTCATTAAAATGCATCTGCATTTGCATATTTGCTTGACCGCGGGTGAACCCCTCTCTCTCCACAGATGTGGCCTACTGTCATATCTCTGTGTGTATCAATGGAACAAGCGGGCCCAATTACGTTTTTAAGTGCGTAATTAGAAGCAAGCTAAATTGGTGGGTAGCACACATAGCACACTCCTGATTGGAAAACACAAATCGTGTGTGACACTGTGCCTAACACGACTCTTTACCGCAGAGACGACATGGCAGGCAAAATTTTTTTATGAACACATCACACACATAGGCACAGATGACTTTCAATTAAAATAAATACAAACATCCTATTGGATGGTGGAGGGTATATTTGCATGAATTTAAAAGTTGGTAATTGAAGAAGAGAAATGTGGGGAGAGAGAAAGGAGTGTAGGAAGCCGCAAATGCAAGGTTGTTTGGTCACCACTAGACCACCTGCACACACAAGTTTTCTGTCTTTGGAACTAATTGGTCTTGCATGGTGCATAGAAGAAAATATAGAAGCAGATGCTCACATTTTAGAAGCTGGAATATTGATAAATATTTGGTATTTTTCACCTTATTTTTTGCACCTTAGCAGTCATTCACAGTTAAAACTGGTGCCTTTTTTTCCTCCTCCAGATGTTCAACAATTTTCAACATAATGCAAACACTGCTCTTGCTCTTTCATTTACAGCACTAATACACATAAATAATGCACCTCCTCCTCTCTCTCTCTCTCTCTCTCTCTCTCTCTCTCTCTCTCTCTCTCTCTCTCTCTCTCTCTCTCTCTCTCTCACACACACACACACACACACACACACACACACACACACACACACACACACACACAGGCTCATAGAGGAGATAGAGAAGGACAGAGGGAGGCAGAGGAGAGCAGAGAAGGAGAGATTGACAGGGCAGACCTTCAGCCTCTCTCATGTCCACAGAAGGGCTGTTTGTTTAGAGGAAATGACACGTGCTGCCGAGGAGGAAATGATCTGCTTGGCCCTGTGTAAGATCCTCCCTGGCACCAAGACCACTGCACTCAGCTCTTTTCTCTCTCCTCCAACACACACGCACACGCATGCATGCACACTCACCGCCCCCCCAACCTATCCCCCCGTCCCTTTCTTCCCTTCATCTTCTCGGCTCTCCATCCATCGCTCGTCTGTCGCGGCAGGAGCGCAGCCAATCCATCACGGGTCGGAGCTGGGCGAGCCGCTAGGGCGTGCGTAGGTGTGTGTGAATGACTGAATATGTGAATCTGAGTCATGTTTGTGTACCACTGTAGTGTGCACAGCAAAGACGCAACTGTGCTCAAGTCCATTTGATGTTTGCATGCAAGCTTTTGCACACACACACACACACACACACACACACACACACACACACACACACACACACACACACCCCTCCTCGCTCTTTCACCTTTAATAAACAGTGTGACTGGTGTCTGTATGCTTGTGTGTGAGACCACGGAAGTGTGCCGTCCCTGCCTTCCCCGTGCTCTGCTCACAGATTGTTGGACCATGGCAAGTTGCAAAGAAACACACCATGCTGGGATAGAGACTTATGATGAAATATCAAATCATGTATTGGAGGAGTGTGTCTGCGTGGGGGCTTGCCTGCACTCAAACACACACTTGTGTGTACCTAATCGAACTGTTGCTGTATTCAACTAAAAGTCTCCCACTGAGTCATTATGATCTGCTGGTAGCAACAAGGCAGCATTACAGACGGCATGTTGTTTTATTTACATAATACATCTCCTTTAGGCCGCTGATGTGGTCTCCGTAAAATCACTTTGGATTTATGAGGCCATTTTCACGCTTGTTACCACGGGAAATATGAGTGTCTATCAGCGTGTGATAGAGAGGAAGCGAGTCCCAGCTTCGAGCGGCACTGACAGCTTCACACAGGTCTCTGTGCTTTGTTTTCTGGTGACAGTGAATTGTGGCTGTGTGCTGAAAGCCAAATTCAGGCTCATAAAACATACTGAAGCTGTGCTGGAGCGCTGTGAAGAGAGAGTGTGTGTGTGTAGACATGCACTCATTTGTGTGTATGTTGCAGGTTAACCATAGAGTAGATCTTCAGAGGTTTCAAGCCATCAGGGGCACACTGGGATCAAGCTAAGCCCAGCAGGGAGCTCTTGGCTAGGCATCAGTATGCAGCACCACAGCCGCACTGTGCTGGCTTTCATCAGTCGAATGTGTGTGAGTGTTGGTGTGCGTGTGTGTGTGTGTGTGCGTGTGTGTGTGTGTGTGTGTGTGTGTGTGTGTGTTGTTAAGTACCTGAGCACAGATCAAACGTGTTTGTCTGTAATTAGTTCATATAAAAGCATTAGTGTGTGTTTTTGTGTCCATGTGCTTATGAATGTGCACATGATTTTGCCTGTAAAAGGCTCATTAATGCTGTGCGCTGTGTGGTCATAACCGTGATCAAGAGGCAGAGCGATGCTCTTTGTCCAGAGTTCTGATAGAATTAAGTGGTCAACTGAGAACCAGGTCACAGTATCCAGTGACTGAAATCTCATTAAAACATTTCATATGATCACGTGTGACCACCTTAAAATGATCCAAACAAGAGTGTGACACTGGGCACAAGAGGTGATCATATGTAGCTTGAAGATAAGACATGTTACAGCAGCAAATGCAAAGCATGCAGTTCCTTGTTTTTTCTCCATCAGCCTGCCAGTATCTGAATTTAACATCTTCATATCTGAATGAGTACCCTGCTCACTTTTCCATAAAATACATCTTACTTTTAAAAGGTCTTAATAGGTCAGAACTATTAACATTTACTTATCAGTTTCAACACAGCACAAGTGTCCCATCACAATAAGGAAGAGGCCACTATGGCTATGATTGTGCAAGTCTCTCACACAATTCTGTGAGTTGCCAGGCAACTCACAGAATTACCTATATACAGCAACATGTGTATAACAACACTTTATTTCATCAACTCTATTTCTAATTTAAGGTAAGATTAAAACACTGTTACATTTTCACCCTCCCTAAACTAAAAGAGAGGTTGCTCTCTTGGAGCCTTTGTGGGAGGGGGAGGGCACAGCTTTCCCACCAGCATGATGCAGCACACACACACTCACAGGCACACAGAGTGGGACCCTGGCTTTATTTAATATATGGAGCCAACCACATGTTCAAAAAGTAGGGATATTTCACTAGGGTTGAAGGGTTTTACATGTATGGCAAATATTGCACCGATACCGTGGTTCTCTCTGTCACTGTCTTATCAGACATTATTGTTGTTAAATGACAGGATGGCACCACTTTAACAGACTGAAGTTAGCAATGCTCAAAGGGGTTTAAGAGTGATTTGAAACAGTTACAAAGTATTCAAGTGAAATAAACGCAAATTAAAGTCATGAAACTTATGCACAAGAATTTAAAAGCCCAGTATTAAAACTTCTGCTCTCGTGCTGTGATTATTACACTAATTTATGAATAAAAATGCAACCTATATACTAATCATATATTATAATGTATTCTATTGTAGCGTTATAGGTGAAGTATAATATACATGCTGAACGGCAAAATGCTATACACAGTTTTACATGTATGCTACTTCAACTTGGCTACATCGTTATATTTGTGTTTGTTTCGGTGTGCACATGTGTAATTACTGGGTGTTTGTAGTCAACTTTTAATTTATCCAATTAACATTTAATTGGTAGAGGGAAGATATCATTGCAGATGACTGCCCCTCCGTGAGCCTGGTTCTGCTGGAGGTCTTTTCCTGTTAAAAGGGAGTTTTTCCTTCCCGCTGTCGCCAAATGCTTGCTCATAGGGGGTCGTTTTGATTGTTAGGTTTTCTGTGTAACTAGGTGTAGGGTCTTTATACAAAATGCCTTGAGGCGACTCTTTGTTGTGATTTTGCACTATATAAATAAAATTGAATTGAATTGAACTGAACTGAACTGAACTGAACTGAATTGAATTGAACTGAGTTCCATTCAGTAGTTTTTAATTACATTACACAATTACAGATGAAGTGTTTTACATGTTACCCATAGTTTTGTGACAATTCCTTATCCAAATTATAAGCTGCCTCCTCCCTTTAAGTTGTCCGTGGTCTGCCTAGATTATTTCCAGCTTCTCTGTGTTATCATCTTATAGAGTTAAAGAAGAGTGAAATCAAGCTAACTGTGTCAGCCAGTGATGAATATGATCATTTTAAAGCTTCTTAAGAAAAAACATAGTGCTGGTTTATGTGTTGGGAGAAATAATCAAATTCACAAATGTACAATAGGATTTGATGAAGATTCTCCGATATGACAGAAAACTCCAAAGTAGCACCCACTGAGACAGGTGGCATTTTTTCTGTCTGTTTAGCTATTCAAATCATAATGTTACATGTTCTGTAAAGAGTATCTTTCTAAACTTGGTTGATAAACTTCAAATTCCATTAGTGTTTACTTTGAAAATAATAGCGGTCATCACCTAAAAGTGAGCCAATTTATATTTTAAAAATCTAATATTAATTTGCTTGAAATGAAACAGCTCGTCTAATATAATTCATGAGGCTCTGGATTAATTTATGTGTGCCACAACTCAAATTACAACAACAAGACGACTTAAATGATAATCAAATCCAGACTGCACCGTTTTCTGGGGAAACACAGGCGCAGAAACCCAGTGAATCAAAAGCAATCTTGGTATTGATGGCTCATGTTTCAATAAAAATCAATGGTGCTTGCCTTGTGTCAGCCAGGGTCAGCTCTCCAATTCAATTTCCTCCTGGGGTTGAGCTACACAGACAAGGGTTACAGGGAGCAGTGTGTGTGTGTCTGTGTGTGTGTGTGTGTGTGTGTGTATGTGTGTGCGCCCTGATATCACACAAGGGTGTAGCTATTGCTGCAATATGTGAAATAGTCATAACAGCTTCGATAAAGCTAAAGTCAGCAGCAAGCAAATTGTACTTTTTTTTTCAAATGCACAGCTATATTTTTGTCCTCTGTAAGAAAGAATATGTTGTGAAGTACTTTTAGAGATTTGCTATGACTTACAGCTTTACTTGGGGGTTTAATCTGAGATCAGTGTACAGTTACTGTCTGTGTTTCTTTGGTTATATGACTGACAATGTCTGATTGGCCATTATTAGTCTGTTCTGAGCAATCACTGTGGCCAAACAAAAACAACCTGCAAAGAAACTGTCCCATAAAATCTGCTTCTGCATTAATTTGGTTCCAGTTTCACTTATTTGCAGTGCAATGTTACGAGTGTCTACTTATGTAACAGGTGAAGTGTTTGTGTACGCCAGCTGATGTTTGCTTTCTGTCCCAGTCTGAGCTCCATAGTGGACTCACAAATACGCAGTTCAGCGCAACATTAAAAATGTCTCTGATAATGTCTGATAATGATACGCCGCTCTGCTTTAACAGTCAAGCCCATCACCCCCTTCTCCGCGATGGCCTGATTTTTCTCCCTTACCTCTGAGTGTGGTTACAATCGCATCTTTACCTGTAAATCTAGCACCGCCATTCCTGACACACAACAAATCTATTTTTCCAGTTCTTGCTCATATTTACATTTTGTGATATCTCATTAACAATAGAGGAATGGGTTTCCAGATTGCCAGCCAAGCTTTTAGCAAACACCTGTTTCTGAAAAAGCGTGTAACCTGTGTGTGACATAGGTCCAGTGTCGTGGGAAGCACCGCCACCAGCACACAGCCACTATGAAGTTCAGGCCAGCTGGTGTGATTAAGTCACAGCCATAAAAAGTCTTGTGCACCAGCTTTCCAGATGTTGTGAACTGTGTTTGCTGCCAAATAATAGAAAACAAAGGCCTTTGTGCAACCTTACAACAGCTCCTCTCAGTAAACATTAGGATTTAGTCAAAATATTCATATGATTTGGCAATATATTGTATCAGTTCCTCTTGTTACTAGTACCAAATATGAGTTGTTGTTTTTTTTTTATAAATGTATGTATAGAGACACAATCACAGTTTCATGAGTCCTTAAGACATGAATGCAGTGCTAACCTGCAGCAAAGGAAACTGGAGCTAGTTAATTGAGCTGATACATTTAATTGAACAGTAACTGTAATACACACTAACACAACAATGTAGTGTGTGGTTTTTTTTCTTCTTCAGCTACACAGATATTGTAATGTAATGTTGGCGATTGTATTGCAGTGTGTCGATTACTGTCAAACACTAAGCACTTAGGTAATATATATATATCATGTTACTCTGTGATAATGTGTGATTTCCACCTCCAGTAAAGGTTAGGTAAAGGTCAGGACAGTAAAAACGTGTTTTGAACTTTTGAAGAACCTTAAAAAGATAAGGTAATGTAAACTCTGTGAGCAAAAAATAACACTTCAACGAGGAAGGCAAACTACTTGAAATGGGTGAGTTGCAAAGCCATGTTTTTAAACCAAGGATTTCATTTCATTTTTCATTTATTCAGGCTACAATTTGTTTAAAGTAAAAAATTTAAAACAGCTTGATTCAAACTGAAATGCATGCATCTGAAAAATCCATATAGTAGCCCGATACAAAAATCACTTTTAAAAGGAACTTAACTGTGTAATCTGATTTGACCAACATTTTTTTTTTTGATTCAGGGCACCACAGATGGTGCAGTAACACAGTTTGTTCCAGCACTTGTACCGACAGAAGGTTCATTTTTAAAAAGTTTGGGCATCTCTGGGAATTATTTGTATTTCTTTTCAGGATTTAATTTACTTGCACTGCTGCATACTGTAGGAGCACATGTTAACTAATCTTTTAATGCCTGAAAGAAGGTATTTTTTTCTATGAATTTGAGAGGATGTTTTACTGTTTATTTTCAATATGGGCAGTTTGGAAGATACATTTTTACTATTTAAGGTCAGTCCCTGGCTTTCCATAAAAACTGAGGGATTGGGGTACTCTAAGACTTATAACTGGTAGGGTAAAACTTTTGCTTTGTCTGTTTTGTCTTGTTTGTTCAGTCCCTGCATAAAAAGACTTTCTAGAATTCAACTTCTTTCACATCCTCAGCAAAGCTAAAAAGCCACTGGACACAGTCATAAAAGCCAGCATAGTTAGGGGTCAAAGTTGCAGTTTAGTTAAAACTCTCTGGCAGTGTGTGCACTGAAATGCCTGACTCAGATACTGAAGATCTCCACTCTTCATTGAAAATCAGTCTTCCTGTTACAATTGATTGTTTACTGCAAAAGGCATTTACTCAGCACTCTTCAATTAAATGTAAAATCTGGAAACTGATTTCCCCACAAGTGGTGAAAATGCCAACAGTTCATCAGTTGTTGTGCAATTTTCATTAGCTGTATATTCACATACAAAATAAATGAAAGATGAAGTATAACCCTTCAGAAAGAAGGCAGAAGATCACCTCGAACCTCCACTCACAGCCTCTTCTATCTGTTTTACACACACACACGCACACACTCACACACATTTTACACAGGCTACGTGCTGATTGAACACGGGCAGGGGTTTGCAAACAGAACTGCGAGTGACGGGAACTACACACACACACACACACACACACACACACACACACACTCATGCAGAGATAAGAGGAGTCCCTGTAGTGCTGAGGATTGCTGCACAGTCTTTCATACTCTTAACGATAAAAACATTTTTTAAAAAAAAGCAAGACAAGGCACACAGACAGCAAACATCTTGATACACACATAAAGAAATCGTGTCAGTGGCCTTGAAGCTGGTTGAATTTTATGTCTACGCCTTATAAACCACCTCTCCCTGGTCATGTGAGAGTTTATTAATATAGAGGTGCTTAACAGAAGAAAAAGAGCATGGCAGGAGGGCTAAAGAAGCACGGATCACTGACCCCCAACCATCCCATTGCATTCAGATTGTGCTGCTATTTCCCGACTGATCTATGCCATCTGGCTGTGGATCTAAATTTTGGCACCCCACCCGTGTGGAATGCCCCGAAACACGGCGCAGCTCGCAGTGAAATGAAGGGAAAATGAAAATGAAATGAGCTGAGCTTCTCTCCTGATCCTGGTCTCAGCTCTGTCCTCTGCTCAATCTCATCACCCCCTCCCCTCCGCTCCCTCCCCTCTGTATCATCATCCTCCTCCTCCATCCTCCCACCTCCTCCTCTTCCCCCCTCCACCTCCCTCCTGCCACCCCCTGGGTAATCAGCGTGCTCTCTCATTCTGTGGCACACGGAGACACATTGATCTGGCAGCGCGCATGGACACGCGCATGGACACGCACCTACACACGCGCGCGCAATCACACACACACATGTGCGTGCGCGCACACATACACACACACACACACACACTAGGATTGTCTCTCTCACACACACAAGCACACACACACATACATTGATCTGGCCCGCAGGTCAAGTTCAATAGGAACAGCCAAGCGGGCCCTTTTTTTTCTTTCTTTTTTTTTTTACTGACTTGCTCTGCAGTATACTGCAAGGAGCTCTCATTCCTTATCTATCTGTCAGTCTCTCTCTCTCTCACACACACACACACACACACACACACACATACTAATACATACACACTCTGTCACACTCTTTTACACAAATTGATAGTGGCACCTGAATCTGACAATAAAACCTGCACAAAATATATGAATACGGCTGCATGATTAAATCCATCACCTCTAATTTGAACAATCGCAGCACCAAACATGTTTAAAAAAAACGCTGTTCTCATGGTCAAAAGTCCAACTGTAAGTTAAAATTTGATTAGTTATTTTAATTTGGTTTGGGTAGGGTTTGTGTCACGGTTTTTGTAATCTTAATGTAAAAAAAAAAAATCAAGAAGCTTGCTGGAGCCCACACGTTCTGCTCCGTTTTTGTTCACATCAGACACCAAACATGACTTTAACTTTCCTGACAAATAAATCTGAATATTCCGGTGAGATCATGATGATCGAGACACACGAATCCTGTAAATGCGTGCATCGTACAACCAAAGACGCATAGGGAAACATGCAGAGTAAGACAGACAAAATCAGAGAAATTCTCACAACACGCTCGAGACACATTTCAGTAAGCAAAAGCATGCCGGGATTGTTTGGGAGGGGGAATCCCACTTGACTAAAATCTCTCTTTTCCTCTCTCTATAATTTTTTACTCTTTTATGATTCTGGAGTAATTTATCCCTCAGAGAGAAAAGGAGACAGACAGACGGACAGACAGAGAGGCAGAGACAGCGGGGGAGAGAGAGCAAGAGTCCCACATTTGGCACTACACTTTGATTTAGCGAAGCAAATTTAATTTTGTTTGCTTTATGCAAAAAAGCAGCATCGGCCTCGACTTCTGTTGATTTCCACTGGAGGCAGAAACATCGCTAATGGGAGCTAGCGCCGCACTCACCACAGCTACAGGGCTACGACACTAACTGAATTAGCCTCATGCATATATTTAATACAGACCTGCTACACAAATTAGCCCGGTGGTATGTAGCCTAGCACCTCTCCAGTGAGGCTTTGAGATCTGAGCGGCAAATTAATTGGCTAGGTTGCCTCCAAGAGTGCCTCCTCTGTTTTCCCTCCACCCTGAATTATGCTTTTCAATTGCTAAAGCATATTTGATATGCATGGGGGAGAAGCGTGCAAAGCACTGTTCCTTCACAAAAAAATGCAGTGTTTGCTTTCATTCCTTCACTTTTGTGCATCTGTCAACCATATAATGAGACAGCAGCAAGAGAAAAGTTTGTGAACCCGTTAGAATTACCAGGATTTCTGCATTTATTACTCATAAAATTAGCCTAATCTTTATCCAAGTCACAGTTATAGACAAACACAATCTCACTAATAACACACAAAAAGTTCTACTTTGCTGAACCCACTGACTGATCATATAAAGTGAAGACGGAAAAAAATAAGTCAGTCTCTGTGCTAATAACTGCTCCAAATGTTACTTGGAGTCAGGGATTCCAATACAGAAGATGAAATTTAGTCCTGTCCGCTTTGTCGCTGGTGGTTGGTCACTAGGGGACATTACAAGCTCTGGTTGCCCAGGTAACCCTCTAATATATTTGCTACCAGGTAATATGGTAGTACTGTAATTGGTAGCTGCTTCAGTGCGTGTCAAAAGCAACCAGTTGAGGTGATTCGGGCATCTGGTGAGGATGCTTCCTGGGTACCTCGCTTTGGAGGTGTTCTGGGCATAATCACTTGGAAAGAGACCCTGGGGTAGACCCAGAAGAGTTTATAGATTATATTTTTTGTCTGGCCTCAGAACTGGAACTGGAAACTGCGGCTGGGGAAAAGGATGTCTTGAATACCCTGCTTAGCCTGCTTTCACTGCGACCCAACTTCGGATAAGCGATAAGCGAAAGATGATGAATAAATGGATAGTTGCTTCAGTTACGTGCCTTGAAGTTGAAAAAAGTTTATCTTGGGACCTGCTCGCTTCAGGTCACCAGCATCTTTTCCCCTCATAGTTGCTTAAAGGCACTGAATGTCATTGCCTGTCTATGGTCTCACTGCAAATCACTTCCTGTGTAAACGTAGCTTTAGAAGTGCAGGTTGTAAAGGTGTTGCTCTTTCAAAGGCGTAGGTAACTCTGGCTCAAGACTTAGAGCAGGTCACCTACTCAGCTTCTTCCACCACATGTTGAAGTGTGCTTAGGCAAAATACTAAATCCCATATTGCCCCAGATGCATCCACTGGAGTGTGGTGAGATCCCAGTGTGTGTAATCCACAATAAGATAAACTGAGGACATTCAGGACTGATGCGGTTCTCCCCAGTAGTGGTGGTCCTGCAAAGATCACATCAAAAGTATAATACAATCATCGATCCTTAAAAGAGGTGAAAGAACCCCAGGACAGCTGTCAGAAATCTGTACAGCGTCCTTAAATATTTAATTATGTGTCCACTATAAAAAGAGCACTGAATGACAATGCAGTTAATGGCAGACACCACAATGGAAGCCGTTGCTCTCCTCAGGAAAACAGCAATGTTCTGTGAACTAATATGACAAAAGTTGAATACTTTGGAATTTCAGTGTTTGGAGGAAACAAAACTGTGAAGCATGGTGGAGGGAGGGTGATGGTTTGGGGCTGTTTTGCAGATAGTGCAACTTTACAATCAAAGAGAGAACAATTCATTCAAAATTGGTGAATGTCAGAGCAGCAGTCCATGACCAAAAGCTCAGCAGAGTTTGGGTAGAGAAAGCAATGACTCAAAGCACGCAAGTAAAGCAACAACAGAATGGTTGAAAAATGAATAAAAATCCTGTTTTTTTTATGTCAAAGTCAGAGTCTTGACCTTAATTCATTAATATGCTGCAACATAACCTGAAGAGAGCTGTTCAGTCGAGACATGACAGAAATATTGATATACTGAAATATTTTTATGGGGAGGAATGGTTCAAAATGACTCCTCATTTGTAAGCAGCTATATGAAACTTTCATTACAGTTTGTTGCTGCTAAAGAAGCTTCTACAAATTAAAAAGTTTGCTTTCTTTTTCCAGCCTGTGCTTCAATTTATTACTTTAATTGTTGAATAAAGACACATTGTCTACTTGTGACTTAGATAAAAATCAGATCACATTTAATTGGTGGAGAGATCCTAGAACCTTAAAATTCCCAGTTGTATTGTTGTACATGAGCATTTTTTTCAATAAATAAGCTCTTGCACATCGCAGTCCAGCCTTCAATATTAGAGTTACTCCACAAATACATATCCTCTTGGCAAATACCATGTTGCTTTCATGTTTTATTTGACAGTGAATTTGTCTGTTCATTATGAAATTCCACATGCTGAGAGACACTGTAATGAACTTGAGCACATCTGTATCCCATGGTAACTAGAGACTGGAAACATTGGGGGACTAATCCTTTGAAGATTTCATACTCAGGAGGAGTACGGAGGTAAGGAAAGCAACACAGGAGAGCAAAAAAAGAGAATTAGAAAAAACTTGATTTAAAAGAGCTTTAGAAAGAAGAAACAAGTAAGAGAACAAGACAGAGATTAGTTTGATTACCACACTGAGAACAACCATTACTGCTCCCCAAGGTCTCTCCCCTATCCATCTTGGTTCGATTCTTGGACATACATCTTGGCCAAGTTTCAGGAAGGGATCTTTAACTGTACTCATGCCTCACACCATCTCTATCATGTGGTACTATTTGCAACACACCATTTCCTCTTTACCATAGCCTAATAAAAAGCTAAACACAGATTTATTTTTTTTAGCACTGTGAGTAATTTCAGCACCAATAAGGTTACTACACTGTAAAACCTAACAGTACATCTAAATTCATTTAACTTAATCTGCCAAAAAAGTTGGAGCCACTCATTCCCATAAATTAAATATAATTAAAAATGAATTTGTTGAAGTTCTAACTCAGTTGTTTTGAGTACACTTAAATTTGTTGAGCATTGTAAGTATTGGTAATATATTTCCAGTTAGCTCCACTGACACATTTTCTTAGAGTTTACCTTATATCATTACAAAAAATGCAGCACTTCATCTTTCATCTTTCAATTGTTGTTTCTATTTCAGTTTTTAAATAATCACATACCAAATACGTATGCAGATAATTGTTTACGATCCCCCAAAGTGTAAAGATTTGATGTTGGTCATATCAAAAAGATAGAATAATTAATTAAATCAGTAACTGTTAAATAAGTTCATTCAAAAAAAATTTGCTATTTTAACAAATAATGTTTGTATAAGTACATTTGTAGATTTTTAAAAAAAAGAGGCACTCGTGAGCGCCTGGGTGGCTCAATGGAAGAGCAGGTGACCATGCATGCCCTGTGGCGGTGCAGACGGCACAGGTTTGCATCCTGACCTGCGTGACTTCCCCGTCTCTCTTCACTGCTGACTCTCAAAAAAACCACCACCAAAAAAAAAATGGCAATCATGTTATGTTTCCTTTTAATCAAATCAGAGCATTTTTAGCTTTATTCATCCAAGCTGCTTTGCTTTTACTCATGAGTAATTTTTTCATGCTTTAAATGTTTGAGTTAATGAACTTAAATGATTCAAGGCAATCAGTTCCTCAAATAATTTGAGTTGAACTAACTCATCGGGTTTTGCAGTGCATAATCAGTTACAAACCGATTGATTTTAAACAAGAATATCAAGATGTGGAAAGACACAAGAATGTCTGGCTGCTGCTTCTCACACCACACATTTAAACAGGAAATTAAGTAAAAAGTGTTGCTTTAGTTTTGTTACTTTCTCCAAACCCGAGCCGTTGCCTTTGGGTTTGCTGTGGGTGCTGCACTGAGGTGGGAAGGGGGTGGGGGGCTGTCTGGGTATGTGTTGTGGGTGTTTAAAAGAAAGACACACAAAAGTAAGAGATCTATAGAATAGGCCTCCTTTTGCCCTCGTTCCACAACCCCCGCCAGCTTGTAGGAGTGATTGAGGGCACAGGGGTTAAAGGCAGCTGGGCTCTCTGGTAAAGAGATGAACCCATGCAAGTGATACAAATGACAACAAAAGCACATTTCATATTAAAAATGTGAATTTCTCTTTGGAATATGTGTGAAATGCATTAGAAAATAAATCTATATATTGTGTTCTGTATCTAAAATAGAAATCTAAAATGATTTTTTTTCTTAAATATGAGATAATTTAACCATATTGAACTACACTCATTAAAACAACAGGCCTGGCAACAAGCCAGGAAATAGAAATCTTAGTGCAAAAACAAATGCACTTGGACATTTTTTTATTGGTAAAAATAGAAACTCCCATCTTTCCGATCAATCAGAATTACTTATATAATATATATAATTCAAAATGCAGCTCCCCTCTTTATCTTTCATGCCACTTTCCTCTTAACCCTCTTCTTCCATTTCTCTGTGTACTGTTGTCATCCATTCATCTCCAAAGCAAGAGAACTCACCTTCGCCCCCCTGTGCTGATTTGTAATTGAGCAATTTAGTAACTAGTGTTTGCACCTGTGAGTTGTCAATGTGGCCAACTGATCATTTCGCTTCAGCGTTTTGACAGACAATGCTTTAGCACATGAACACGAGAGCTGAGTTGTGAAGACTGTGCCAAATGTGGTCAATTGTGTGTTGTGTGCTCGGTTGGGGAAAAAGAGTATGATTTCACATTGGTGTCTAAGTGAAAAGCGAACAATGTGCTTGTATTTTTTGGTTTCAAGGGGTTTTAGATAGAGCTGTCAGGTTTTGGTAAGTGTGTGTCAAGTTTAGGTGTTAACATGTAAACAAGATAGAGAAATTTTTAAAAATTGTGTGAAAGCAGTAGAAAAATAACTTTTTTGTCTCTTTTGGATACTTCTGTTAGTACTTTCAAGTATTACACTACGCACATTAATGAGGTTTTGCAGACACGTGACCACTAACCACTTGAGGCTAACTTGCACAGTATTTGGGTGCATGACATTCACAGTGACAGCGTAGGGTCAACTGAATAAGGCTCCAGTCATACAGACCTATATACTGGTCTACAACCATCTGGAAACCAGCGGTTATTCCCCCACCGGTTAGCAAGCGATTGCCAGTTCAATTAAATTCAATTCTGTTGAAAAGTAGTTAGGAAAAAAATGTGTATTCCCTGACCAGGTATCAAAAACCTCCTTGCAATTACTTTGCTCACTAGGAGGATGCCACAGTTTGACATAGTTTGGATAGAATGCGCCAACTCATCTACAGTCACTCACCAGATACTCTCCAAACAGTAGTGAAACGGTGAAAAATGTGACACAAAGCAGAAATGGAGACCATCTGTCTTCAGAGTAAAAGTTGTGCCTCAGCACTGATGCCAACATGTTTTAACAGGTGCAGCATTCTCCGTTTCTGGTTTGTGTCGCACTTTTTCAAGTTTTACTACCGTTTGGCTATTAGTTAGCAAGTGTTTGCGGACAAGTCGGCATTTTCCATACGAACCATCAGCAACTGGGGAAGTCCACTAGCAACCAAAACAATCAGAAGGATGTTTTTGGTGCAACACACTCTGCAACCTTCAGAAACTACTCAGTAAAATACATATTTTTCACTAGTGACCAGTGGTTGTATAACTTCCAATATGGTGGGTAACTCTCAAGCACAATACACAACCGCAATAGTTACTAGAGTAGTGTGTGAATATTGACAGGGTATGTGTTGTCTCAAATTGAACACGGCAAGTTTTGCACTTACGAGTAACAGCTGCAACATTTGACTGACTGATTGTTAAGCTTGCTGCTTTAGCAAACATTTGCAATTTGTCGAGCCTCTGTAATTTGTCTATTAAATATATGCTAAATTTGAGAATAGCTGCAACATGAGACTGACAAAAAAAGTCTTCTCATCTAATAGCCCATTTACGGTTATACAGTATTTTCCTGAATGATAGGTGTCACCACTCCGTATAAATGCTGGTATAGGGGTACAAGAAGTCAAAACTGGAAGCAAAGTATTGCAGCGATATTTTCAAGCTGTTGCAGCATCTCCCTCTATTTAATCTGAACATCTCTGAGGTTATAATAGTGGTAAAATCGACACAGTCATACATTCGTGTCTTCAACCTGGCCGCGCATGCCAGGTTACAGGAATCGAAGGCACACGACAAGCTGAAACAACATCAAAGAATGACTCATTGCAAGCAGATGTGATGCCACTTATGGCCTACACTGCTATTCATGAAAATGACCTTTAACTCTAAGAACCTCCTGATGTATTACAAAATATTTCCCAAAAGGTCAAACTATTCCTACTATACCAACTGTTATCAGTTTTATCAATTTTACTTCTGCCATGTCCTCTTTTTGCCATCAGAAATCTGTCCCTAATGATTACAGGAAAACAATAATGATTTCAGAAAGAGACATTAAACTTTGCACTGGAAAAATTAGCTGATTGGAACATTGGCATGCAGCATCCTTTCGTGTCAATACTTGCATTGATCGGTATTGGTATTTGATAGAGAGACCTGTGTTTGTAATGCAGTGATGTCCATCCACTTTTAGGGTGTGAGGCAGTCAATCATGCATGTCAGCTCTTTGTTATTCTTCAAGTTATCCTGTGTGCTGGCCCATACGCAGAAACTTACTGTAAATACTCCACACCTCTTTATAAGGGCTTTACTCACTCACTCATTTTCATCGACAAAGTCCAATTTATTACTTCAATCTTCCAACTAGACAGTATATACCCAGGTAGAAACAACCAGTTATGTCTCCACTGAAGGCCTATACAGGACTCATTCATATCGACTGCACTCACACAGTAACCTATTGTGTGTCCATTTGCATGGATAGCTGTAGATTTATTTGTACTGTAGGCCACAGTGCAGATTTGTGTATGGACGTTTATGGAGATTTACTCCTGCTTTAACCCCGGGGTTAGCCATCAGTATTGATTGGAACAGACTTAGCCTGATTTTAATCCCCGCTTGTCCCAAGACTATCGATCAAGGCGCTGAGCTTTCAAGTGGGTTTAACGACCTACCTGCCCCTTCTCCAGTCTCGAACCCTCCCCCTTTTTCTGATGCACTCTTTTTCTGCTTGAGGAGAAAAGGGAGAGGTTTGTTATCACCCCCCAAAGCAGAAGTGACATGAGGCTTTAAGCTTATATCCACGAGGCCACACACTCCAACACTCAACACAACCCTCCAACTCCAAACCATTACAGCAGGATGTGACAAGTAGCTGCCAGTAAAATACGACTGCTTCCCCTGACTGGAGTTTGTGTAGGACATTTTAAAGCAGGAGGAGAGATGAATCTGTGCACCTCGACAGCAATGTCACGGTAAAAATACCTGCTGGTGAGTTATGACCACTCAGCTAGAGGTAGGAGCATCCCTTTATGTCTTTATAGGTTCTCTGAAGACAGTTATATGGGACAACATGGGAAGTCTTATAGGAGCCCTGGTGCCTGGGGACTTGAGGAGTGTTGTGAATTTATACATCCACAGAATGGTTACTATTCTTATTGGTCCGGCACAGAAACACTGGAAATCAAGACCTAAGTTCCAGAGGTATCTGACTGCATATGATTGTGTGTTTGCTTGCCAGCACTATGCAGAAATATGAATTTGAGTGCACTTCTGCATGTGGAAACATTTGCCACTGGGTGTGTGTGTGTGTGTGTGTGTGTGTGTGTGGGTGGGTGGGATACTTACTGCGCTTGGTGTTTCTCCTCCATTTGTCCTCCCAGAGGCAGATCAGGCGAAGGGGAAATAAATTGGAGAAAGAGAATGAATCAATGCTAAACTGAGCACCAGTGAGACCTCCTAACCCTGACACCACCTCTCACACATAAATACACACACAGACACACATGAACACTGTGAAACGTGTCCAGGGAAATTGGTGTATATGTCCATACATCTGTACTTACAAGCTAAGAAAAAAGAAAGTGCCTGTTTAGATGTGCTGAATGATCAAACCTTCAACACTGTGCATAAGTCTGGAGCCACCCCTCATTTCTTTATATTGTGCTAGGAAAAGAAAGAAGAAAGAAAGAGATGCAGTGATTTACTGAAACATTTGAAAACATACATGGAAACACAATTTATAAGGCAAAAACGGACAATTCTAATGAGCTTGAAAGTAACTATTTGGTGTGACTACCTTTATTCTTCAACACAGCCTTAGGCAGCTTTCTTGTCATTTCTTTAAGTAGTCTTCAGAAATAGTTCTCCCGGCTTCTTGAAGGATCTGCTCTGGATGGTGGCTGCCTTTTGTTTCATTCTCAGTCAAGATGAGCCCACACTGCTTTATTATTGTTGAGCTCTGGGCTCAGGGGAGGCTATTGTGTGTTTTTCTATCCAGGTATGCTTGTACTACATTGGCAGTGTGTTTGGGATCATTGTTTTACTGAAAAATGAAGACACTCACTGTTTAACCTCTCTCCTGACCTCCTCTGTATATATTGGCAACAACTTGGACCAAAGATTTCAAATTTGGATTCATCAGATCTGTTGCAGTCTTCAGTCCAGTTCTTGTGTAAGTTAGCATATCTTAGCCTTTTCTCCTTGTTTCCCTTCATTAAGAATGGCTTCTTGACAGCCACCCTTCCACCTGTTATTCAAAACAGCGATGTCCCTATTAACAAAGCATAATTTTAAGCTTTCATAAAAGGCAAATGTGCAAGTTATGTCTACACTGTCATGTATTGCTGTGTGGCAGACAGAGTGTGGACCCAAATGTAGGATTCAGGAGACAGGACTTAAACTCCTGAAAAGCAGCTTTAATGTTGATGTTGCCTCCAAAAATACAAAAACAAGCCAGGACTGGAACCAGAAATGCAAAAATGCTGAGACAAAAGGGAAAACACTGAACAAGGGAGCACACAGTATGAGTGAGGACATGACAGAGAACTCGGGAAAACTGAGAGCATAAATAGACACAAAATCTAATTAGAGAGAGAGGACACAGCTGGGGAAAATGAGACACAGGTGAACAGAATCTAACTAACAAGACAAGCGGATGCAAAACTAAATACAATGCACATGAGACAAGAGACTGGCAAAATAAAACAGGAATTTACTAAACACAGAAATGTGGACTTGACATTGACAACACAGAACAGAACCAAGAACAGAACCCAGACAACTGAAACTAAGACAGCCTGAGGACATGGAAGGAAACCAACCAGGAATAACTGTAATAGGTACAAAGGTCAAAACTGCAAAATCTAAAAAAGCTAAGAGTCAGATAGAAAACATAAAAACAGAAATAGAAAGAACAAAACTGGTCAAAATCCCAGGATCATGACATAGATACCAAACAATTTTTTGCACTAATCCGTAGTTCTGGTGTTTAGTTGGACATTTTACTATTGTCCTCTTAAGGGACTGACCCACTTTTGGCGCCAGCCTCAAGTGGCCATTCAGGGAACTACATTTTTGACACTTCTGCATTGGCTTTATTTTTCAGCCTCTAGGTCACCACTTGCTACACATCAACTGACTCTGCAACTATTTATGGTGCACTTAAACTATCTGTGGTAATGGTTTCAATTGCTTTCATCTTTCACACTTCAGCTGGCAGTTTCAGTGCTCACATGTGCACCAGCAGATAAACTGCCTATGGTCCTTAACTTGACATTAAATTTTAATAAACAGCTTTCAGCCTCTACATGTTAACTCACTATGCAACTTTAGTCCAACTGACAGTTCCATCATTTAGTTCATGGGTGTACCTAAACTATCTTCGGCACTTCAGCTTCAGATTAGATTTCAGCCGCTGTCATCGTTTACAGACTAGCTGACATTTTAACCACTTTCATCTGTAAATTTTCTAAATGACAAACTGACAGCTGTTGTCTTTTGTAATTCAACTCACACATCAACTGCTTTAAATGCCAAACTGAAATATTAATTCTAAATTACTGGAGAAAATGAGCATTGACTGATTTAAGCTGCTTTTGGTTCTTACATCTAAAACCCTTTCAGAGCTTCAGCCTAAAGTCCAACTTCCATTCAGCATCTCTGAAGCAAGCAGTAAACTCTTGCTGTCATTTTTAAAGCCCCTTATTGCTTTTGCACCTGCACTTTCTAGTACAGCCAAGCACACCAACACCTTTTCTTCTGTCCTCACTCACTCTCTCTCTCTCTCTCTCTCTCTCAAACACCAGCATTCACTGCAGTGTTCATCATGTTGGAAGAAATCCACATCAGCCCAGCTGGATGTATTCTCTGACTGCAAAAAACAACAACAGAAAGCACTAAAACAGCATGTAGTTTTAACAGACCGCACTATATGACGCTCAGACCACATACTTCAGGCTACAGATGGAGTCGAGCACTGGCGGATGGGGGTGCAAGGGAGTGTATAGATTGGGATTTTGGGGGTGAGCTGGGGAATGGCTCTTCTCTGTGTTTTCTATTCAACCTATGTCCTCTAAGACCTCCTCATCTCTTCTGAGAGCAGCAAGCTGAGATCTGATCTAATGCTGAGTGCCACATCTGAGTGTGTGTGAGTGAGAGGAACAAAACTACGATAAGAGCCTGCTGGGGACGGGAGGGTGTATGGGTAATGAACGAGGCTTGAGTGTGTGTGTGTGTGTGTGCGCGCGCACGTGTATGTGTTTGTATGCTTACATTTAGGAGTAATGAATTAGTCCAGGGTTTATATATTTCTGTGTGTGTGCCCCGTGTCTGTGCACTCTCCCTCATCTCTGAAGGGTTGTTTGGGGTATTCTGTTCAGGTTTCACTAAGGCAGGGGGGGTTCGGGGTGGGGGGTCTCGGAGTCTTGCATTCAGATGTAATTAGCCCAGACAATGGCCTGGTTAAAGCTGGAATCCTCCGAGCCCCCTCTTCCTTTGATTGTGTGGGCCAGCTGTGGAGGAATGGCTATTATCTCTCTGTGTCCAGCAGCATAAAGAAGCCCCCCCTTGCCCAAGTTACCCCTGTGTTAGAGTTCCCACAGGGGGAGGGACATGGGCTGGTCACATACTGGTTTAGAGAAAGTGAAAGCAGCCAGAGAACTGGTGTGCTTGCAAACATTCGTTCACATTAATGGCTTCACCTCACACTTGAACTGTTTGTTCTCAAAGCAATGTGGGAGAGTGGGTGGTAGTGTTTATGCAAGAGCCAATAAAAAAAAAAAAGTTTTTCACATCTGTATTCGAAAAGTGTTGGCCTTTAGTGTAGTTCTATTGCTGCACTGCTACCCCCCCCCCAAATATAGGGGGACTAAATATAGCAAACATATAGAAAATGTAAGAAAGCAACAGATGCCTTTCTTCATGGGTTTGTTTTTGTTCCATCTCAGTCGTAATCATTCAATCATAAATATCTCATAAGGAGTTGTGACTGCGCACAGGGACACTTTGGCCCATTAGACTTGGGAAGAAATTGAATCTTTACAGCACTGGGGCCATAATTACTGTTAATTTAACGCTCAGAATCTCCATCATTAACTTTCACTCGTGAATACAGACAGGAAAACGGAGACTGTATGTGTGTGCAAAAGTGCTGCCTATGTTGACAGCATAGCCGGCCCTTTGACTGAATTAACAACGACCTCTTCATCTTGTAAGAACAGGACCCGCATCGTTTATGCGTTATTAAGTCCTGTAATTGGGCAGCCAGTAGTTTGCATATTAGTCTATTAGGGTAATATGTTTTGCCTCTCTCAACACACGGCTTGCCAGAGCCCCTGGCGACACATTTGGTAATTCTCCGAATTACACCCTAATCATAAGCCAGTGTTCTTTCGATCCCTATAAATCTGTGCGCGTCAGTTTATGTCTACGTATCCACAGCTTGATCAGTCAAAGGATTTATTGGTTAACCTATCAGTTCTTATACGTATTTTTATTGTAGGTTACTATGGCCTTTAATAGCCTTATAAATGTCATTTTCTTTGCATGCCTTGGACTCCCTCTGGCTTTAAATTTGTAAAAAAAAAAAAAAAAAAAAAGTACACAAAATTTCTTTGATGCCCATGATGCTACACAGCATCCCTGTTTGAAGGTGAAACATTGATATTTTTGGTCCTTTGGGGCTTCTTTAACCTCCTAATAGCTGTGATGTCTTACAGTCAGTGCCCCACTTTGAGCCAATAAAATCACATCTCCTAAATACCAGTAGTTGCCAAAGTAGGTCCAGGGACCCCCCAGGGGTCTAAGAGGGTTTCAGGGGGACTCAGCAGAATGAAGAATAGTTTAATTTCAATATTATTGCATTAATTTAAAGATAGGACCAGCAGATACTGCAAAAAAAAAAAATCTTGCTTTGATGAATTTTCACTAACCTCAGTAATATTTTCTTACCAATAGTTCCAACACATTTATGACCCTGTGTTATAAAAGAAGCACTGAAAACATTTAGTTTTACTTTAGTAAATACTTAAGTAAATTCTGAATGAAAACATTTTAAATGGAAACTAGAGTACAAATATGTACTGTGTGCAATATGAGTAAAATGTACATCAACTACTGTTTATTTTATTACAGGTGATATTTAATCAAACAACAATGCATCATATTATGTTTAAGACCCAATTTTCATATTTCTAAAATTGCATAAATTAGTCAGTTAAGTGTTGTTAAAGTGTAATAAAGGAGATATAGTGGTATTGATGGATACACAAAACTTGGACGCTCATGTTAGCCACCACTATTTTGTTGAAAGTAGAGATATTTTGTTCCTCATCCAAATATTAAAAGTCAAGGCCTGCTGTTTTGGTAGGAGGTTTGCGAAGCCAAGCATCGCGTGCCACTGTGGTTTGCACACATCTCAAAGTTTATCCAACAAGCAGGTGGAGGGTGCAGTGGGCGCAGAGCAGGCTGAAGGATCCATTATTGTAGCCTCCTCTTGTTGGCCCCGAGTTGCCCTTCTCCGCTCCCCACCCCCCACCTCTCCACCCCCCCATTATTTGTCCCGTCGGCCGAGCGCGCGGCCCCAATGAGCCCTTTGGAACGGAACGAAAAGAAGGAACGAATTGCAGCTGTGACGTGGGCGTTGTTGTTCCATTCACTGCGTTCGCCATGGTAACGGGGCACAAGCTGGAAGCACGCAACCCCTCTCCCTGGACAGCGTCCTGAGGGCAGAGAGGCAGCTGGAAGTTTCTCGTCACCATCACTGCTTTGTTTCATGGCGGAAAATAACCCCCAAATATCCAAATTCGCATGTGTGTAATTAGACAAGTTCAGAATTTGGTAATTTTGAGTGTTCGGTCCATGAAAGTTTTATCTACAACGATTAAAATGGGGCTCACTACCCTACAATAATTAATAATGTGTAAACGCTTCGTATCCTGTGCAACTTTTACGCAGCGTTTTGACGCACAAAACCTATACTTGTGACCCAGTGACCCAGATCAAGGTTATAAAGCTACTTTAAACAAAGAGGGAAATGTTCACCCCCTTTTTTTATAACTCAGGTTCTTCTGCCTATTCTGTGTTTACACTGCCTGATTTCTCCCTCCACTTTGTAGTACTCCAGCATCCTGCAGGACTGCTAGTATTGTTGGGCAGAGTGATTGGGGTTTCTGTACAATCTCCCGTGACCAATGAGCGGGGTGCTGTCAGGGGTAACCACATCTGTCAACCGTTCTTGGCCAATAAAGAGCGGAGCGAGGCGGACCACAGGTGCGCGCCTCTGCGTCCCCTTGGCACAGCGCCCGGGAGATGCTGGAGAGAGACGCCTAGCTGCCCCGTGGCGCAAAAGAGTTACTGTCAAAGGCAGCCTCCTTTTAACTCCAGCTATCACTCTGGCTCCGATAGTTATGGCGACCGCAACGTCCAACCACTACAGCGTCCTTACCACCCCCAGCAGCGCGCCGCCGCCGCACTCGGAGTCCGGGAGCATGCAGCAGGCGGCAGCGTACAGGGACGCGCACACCCTGCTCCAGAACGACTATAGCACGTTACCGGGCGGTGGGCATCCGCTCAGCCACGCGCACCAGTGGATAACGGCGCTGTCTCACAGTGACAGCGGGGCACCCTGGCCATCCAGTCCCCTCGGAGAACAGGACGTGAAGCCCGTATTGCATGACAGTGACCGAGAGGAGCTGCAGAACTCCAGCAGTCTGCAGCAGCAACAGCAGCAGCAGCAACAGCGACACCCTCACCTAGCGCACCAGCAGGCGCATCACGACGCCAGAGCATGGCGAACCAGCACAGCCACAACGCACATCTCCGGTATGGCGACGTCTGAGGGCCAGAGCCTGGTGTACTCCCAGTCCGGCTTCGGTCTGATGCCGGGTGGAGAGCAAGGTGGGATGCATCACCACCCCCTGCGGGAAGAGGACCACCACAGCCACAGTCCGCACCTCAGTGAACACGGAGGCGGCCCCGGGGCCCACCAGCAATCTCTTTCACACCATCACCAGCACGGGGGCCATCAGGATCAGTCTGACGAGGACACACCGACCTCTGACGAGTTGGAGCAGTTTGCCAAGCAGTTCAAGCAGCGGCGAATCAAGCTTGGCTTCACCCAGGCGGATGTGGGACTGGCTCTTGGGACGCTGTATGGAAACGTTTTTTCCCAGACGACCATTTGCAGGTTCGAGGCGCTTCAACTCAGCTTCAAAAACATGTGTAAACTAAAACCGCTGTTGAACAAGTGGCTGGAGGAGGCGGACTCCACCTCGGGGAGCCCTACTAGCCTGGATAAAATCGCGGCACAAGGACGGAAAAGGAAAAAAGAGAACCTCCATTGAGGTGGGCGTCAAAGGGGCTCTGGAGAGCCATTTTCTCAAATGTCCAAAACCAGGAGCAGCAGAGATCAACTCCCTAGCGGACAGCCTGCAGCTGGAGAAGGAGGTGGTGAGGGTTTGGTTTTGTAACCGGCGGCAGAAGGAGAAGAGGATGACACCCGCTGGGGGACAGATACCTGGAGGAGAGGACATGTACGGGGACACCCCTCCTCGCCACGGAGGACAAACTCCTGTGCAGTGACCTTAGTCCGCAATTCTGAGCAAAACATGGACCCCTTAAGGAGGTATAATACCTCCTTATTTGTTTTTTCTCTGTGCTGGACCGCTCGGAACTGGACCTCAGCCAGTTTAGATGTTGGACCCACGGACAGACACAGTGGGGACACACAGTGGCACGCGAGCACTAAAAATACTCATAGCAGAGCTGTACGGAGAGGTTTCATGCCGCAGATCTGCCAAACGTATCGGGGTGGCGTGTGCTAACAAGAAAAAAGAAGAAAAAAAGAATAAGGAAAAAAAAATTGACGTTTTCTTTATGTCCGACCCAGGCGCCAGTGTGCCATTATCAAATGTGTTATTAAAATAAAAAAAAAAGGCAGAGCGTGACACGGACGAGACGTGTCCGCAGGGAGAAAAACATAAAAACTAGCTTCGGGCATGATGATTTAGTCGCAGTGAGTGTGGGTAAATAAACGCCATCTTTCCATCATAACAAAAGCAACAGGGGTTCTTCGCGGCTTGTGGCAAGAGAGGGCTGAAATGGCAGACACCTGCTGTACAATGTTTAAAAATTAAAGCCAATACCAGCCAACTGATTTATTATTATTATTATTATTATTATTATTATTATTTTAAAATTGTAGCGATTTCTCAAAATTTATTGTGACGAACTGAAGTCATCCACAATAAAATTACACTCTTGCTTTAATATAATAATATTTAAAAGTATATATATATATATTTTTTACATTCTGAATTTAGCAGCAGATCCCATCCTAAATAATAGTAATAATAATAATAATAATAATAATAATAATAACAATAATAATATTGTGGAGACTGAGTATTGCGGACTTCAAGGCTTTTCCTTTTGTGCAGACATTTCTGTGCGCCTGTTTACAGTGTGTTTTTGCTGTTTGTTATTTCTGTACTTTTCCAAAATGCTGTGACGAGAAAGACCGAGACTGTCCGGCTGGAACACTCAGAACAATCCAGCCCTTTTGCCTTCTTCTCCTAAGAAGAAAAAAAAAACTGAATATATCCTGGTACCAGCTCTGGCCACAGTGGCTATAATACTACTACTACTACTGTATGACTCATTCATTCACAGGAGAAGACGATCTGTGGGATGTATGCCATTCGTTTTTGTATTGCTTCGTTCGTTTGTTTGTTTGTTTGTTCAGTTTCTTTTCTGTCAGTCTGTGCCAAAGCACAAACACAGACACGTGTTCTTGTGCCACTGAAATCCTGTGATTGATAACCTGATCTGATAGTAGGAGTGTATGTGGGAAGAAAACCCACTTAGAGGTTATCTTACCAAATTATGAAGAAAAAATATATATATCTCTCTATCTATATATATAAAAAACAGAAACTCAAATAACGCTGAGGAATATGGATGACTGGAGAGGAAATTTTTAATAGACCACAGCCTGTTAATGTGAGACAGTGTACAAAAAAACCCTGAATGTATAAGTCTTACCTAACAACATCAAAGTAGGTCTATAACCTCCCTCTCATCGCCAATCATGAAAAAAATCATAGCAATATTTTATGTACTGTTCTGCAGCACGCACATGGCATTTTTTTTATTTATGGGTAGGTATTAGACAATAACTCGCCCCTCAGATTCAAATAAGGCCACATACTTCTGAAATCCAAAAATCATCTTGTAATTACACCCTGATTAATCCTTCAGCAATACAGGAACTGAACCAAGGTACCAAAACAT
>JAMQGT020008130.1:0-12167 GCA_024447675.2 Pterophyllum scalare
GTATTGCTTGGGCTTTCTCAGGTAAAGGTGAGTGCACGGCTTATCTGTCGGCGTCTCCAGCAGCAGAGATCTTTATTTCTTCGATTCATTTCCATTTTATTTATATAGCGCCAAATCACAACAGTCATCTCACAGTTATACTGTGAAACAAAAACTCTACAATAATTACAGAGGGTTCCAGTGGAACTCACTGCAGTTTTATGAAAATAAAACTTGATTTTTGTTTGTCAGTTATACTTCTTAAGAAAATCTGTGTCAGCCAAGGAAAACTGCAATTGGTACATCTCTTAAAAAATGTTCAATGTTCAAATGTTGAGTGGCGGAAAAATGAAGGCACAGGCGGACTGAAACACTGCGATTCCAGCTGTAAGTGAGAGTCTTTTTAATTAACTTTGTCCACTGTTTCATGTAAACATCCTGAACTCCAGCGAGTGAGAGGATTTACTCGAGCGTCACGCATTACATTTATTTATTTATGAGGCGGCTCTAAAAGCTTTCTGCAGCATCTGTGCGGAGGGCAGAGCCCACACAGAGAGCGAAGGACGTGGATCTGGATCTTTCTTTTTCTTCCGATGTAATATTAAACACACTTCCCGGATCGTTAAACATGACGAAACAAGTCAGAAAAAAGATTGTCCACAGGTATGCAGACTCACACCTGTGCTGCCGTGAGCACGTACTGACTGGTGTGGTGCTTCTTTTTTCATTATTTTATGATCAGCCTGAAGCGCAGCTCCGCCTGCAGACACTTTTTCTGCATATCGTTCAAAGTTCAGCTCAGAGGAAGGAAAATGCTGCTTCAGAAACTCTGGGAGAGGTCATAGGTCAGAGATGGAGGAAAGTGTTGCCAGCAACAAACAACATCAACTTAATTGGTGCTTCCTCCTGGGGCTGGCAGGCCAAAGGTCGGAGCTGACACAAAAACACACCCAGGTTGTTGACGGCAGCGTTCAGAGCAGGACTCAGTCCAGCTGCCTCTAGCTAAGGGTCAGTGGGTCAAGTTCAAAGAGGTCAAACAATTTTGAACGCAGCAGCATACCGCCGTCCGCGGAGGGAGTGAGCGAGCCCGGCCAACCACACGATTGGTCAGCAGGCTCTGAGATTACAGCAGTTATAATGGAGGAGGGGAAAGGCGAAGCAACCTAGTTTGAACTCTGAAACATCATCAGTCCAGAGAGGCAGACAGATGGTCAGGAGGCAGAAACACCAGCTCTTCAAGGTTGACTGCAAATGCTTTTATTTTTAGAGTAAATCACTGATTGCACAGCAGGACCTGTGCACCACACGGCGTTTAACCTCAGTCCACCTACAGCCAGCAATCACGTTGCACAAGCTTCGGAGGAACCAGTTAGGCCCAACAGATCCAAAAAATCCATGGCTTCCTGAAACTGGGCAACATTTCACTCTCCAACAGAGGCACAAAGCAGCCACAGCAGGACGCAAAGAAACCGCAAACAGACCAAAAACCACAACGAGCCGCGGAATACCTACAAACCCACAAATAACCAAGGAGAGGCCAACCGGCACCATTTCCAACGATCCCGAGGTCAGCGACGCTGTGATGAGCTGATTAAATCAACACTGCATCACATCACGAGACATATACAGATATAAATATGAATGATTTTTCCACAGTCTGATGGTCCTCTCATGAAAGCGAGGCGAATAGTAAAAAATGAAGTGATGGCACGTGATGATATCCATTTAATAACATCTGGAGCAGACACAGGAAGCTTGATGGGTCCAGCCCTCTCTGTGCAGACGTTCCTTCTTCCTTTGGGATCCCCCCCCCCAGTGTGAACGAAGGGCAGTGGGTGAACGTGAAAACGCCATCACTGCTTTTATAAAACGTGGCTTTTGGGGGGGGGCTGGTAAATAATAACAGTGACTAACTGAACAGCTCGGCCTGCAGCGGGTTTTAAATCTCTGTTAAACCCTCTGATCTGATCCGTTTCCAGCAGCAGCCGAGCGCCGTCGCCATCTGTTGCTCATTCCTCCACCGCCACCGAGCAGCGGTCAGCTGACAGACTGCAGAGCACCTGAGCGTGACTGTCAGCACACCATCGCCAATTTTTACCCATTGAAGTCACATTGTAGGCAAAAATGCTGTAAAATTCGGAGGATCTGGTATCTCAGCTCTGAGAATTTGGAGCATTTTTTTTTCGTTTTCTTTCAGTTTATCATCGCTTAAGATACACAAAAGAGCTTCATCGTACTTTTAAAGCTGGCTCCAAATCCAGATTGTATACAATTATAGATGCATAAAAGCAGAAAAATAATGTCATGTGATAATAAACTGAAGTGACATTGATTACGAGGTGGAAATGCAGAATTAAAAGCACATTTTAAGAAAAATGCCCTGAAAATTGTTTTTTAATAAATTATATTTAAAACCTGAATTTTGGGAACTGAAAACAAACAAATTAATAAAGCAAATCAGTTATTGTTGTTATTATTATTATTATGGTTAAATAGCTGGAGTGATATCACAGCATGCTCAGGTGTGTCTTGAAAACACTGACATCACTGATGGGCGTGGTTAAAGGTCAAACTGGCTGCAGGTTTGCCCAGTTTTAAACCATAGCGCTCCTGCACCTCCAGAGGGCGCTCATGTGACCTCGGAAGTTCAGTTTGACCTCTGAGCAGCAGAGGAAACAGATCAGGGATGACGGGATTACACTGGATTCATACACACAGATTATCCTCAGCAGTACACAGCTCTGTGTGTGTGTGTGTGTGTGTGTGTGTGTGTGTGTGGGGATAACGTCTATGAATTGGCCGTATGCAGACACGCAAACAGTCAGAGTAGTTCTGGGAATGAGAGTTTAAATCTGCTGCTGCTTTAACCTTTCACCATATTTTAATACGATCCTATCAGTGTGTGTGTGTGCTGTGTGTGTGTGTGTCTGTTTGGCTGTGCAGTTCAAGCTCAGGATGGTCTGGATGGCGAGGACGCAGACATAAAGATTCCAGTTTAGCCTCAAATGCACAGTTTGTTTTTCTGAAACGATCCCACCCCTCAGAGCTTCGATAAATCCTCTTCACCTCCAGAGGGCAGCATTAACAGTAACACATCGATGCTTCTGTATGTGTCACAGTCTCCAACAGCACAAACAGTCCACAGGTCCAGTTCAGGGAGTCCAGTTATCCGAGGTGAAGCCTAGCAGACAGCTAGCAGCTACAGCCACCTGTCAGTCAAAGAGGCCACGCCCCTAATAATGCAAATAGGTGAGTTATAGAACCCCCCCCCCAATACAGCTGTTATGAAGGGAGACAGTAAGCAGCAGCTACCTGCAAGTACCCCAAAAATGCAATAAAAACAAAGTCTTCTATAATTTCTGACCTTTAACCCCTCCACTGGTTTGAGTTAGTCACACCTTCAGAGTGGAACAATGTTCATCAGAGGACCGTCCCAGTTTCCTTCCAGCTCCCACTTCAGTCTTCTAAGACACACGGCAGCTTAGATCTCTGTGCTGTTATCTGATTACCATGGATGGCTCACGCCGGCACTTTATGAATACATTTCTCTCCTCCTGCCGTCGTCTTTGCTTTCCTCTTTGCTCTGAGTGGGTTTAGCTGACAGGATGAGAACCTGCAGCCACAGACAGGAGAAAAAGTCTGAATATCCCACTCCATAAATAACTGTGGAGGGTGTAAAATGAGAGTCGGTGATCTGAAGGTAAAAGTAGTGGTTTTCTAGCCTGAAGTGAAACATTCACAGCAGTGTGCGGATCAGTTCAGCTGCTCCCTCTGAACCGAGCCCGCTTGTATCACATCATCTTAAATAACGGCCTGACAGCAGGACCGTGTGATTTTCACAGCCACGAAGTGGCCAATTTTCCCACCGTCGGCCGCCCAGACGGGCCGGCTGGATGGAAGCGCACCGAGGGGAAGCCGCAGAAAAGCAAAAAGGCTGCCCTGTCAGAGGTGTCGCAGCCCAGAGCTCCGTCTCTGTCGACAGGCAGGAAGCTGCTGGACTGGCAGGACAAACGTTCCCAACGGTTTAAAAATGGATCCAAATTATTTCAGGCGGCACTTTCAGCACCTAAAAGAAGGTGCAGACACACTGCAGACAATGAAGGAAATTATCCTAAAAATAAAAAACACCTCCTTCATTGACAGAAGCAGCCCGACCTGAAGTGGCAGGACAGAATGACCTCCAACACTCAAGCCCCTGCTGCTGATAGATGGCCCGTCATCAAGTTAGCAGGCTTACATAACAGCCACGTATTAAGAAGAAAACCCCAACATACGCTCCTTTTAACTTTTCCATGTGCTTTCTCTTTCTCGTGTTTCCTGTTTTCGATGTCCTGACAGTCTGGGACTTTCCTTTACTCGGTCAGAGTCGTGCAGGCGTAGACTATGAGGGATTTTTTTTCCTTAAAAACGTGATTTAATGAAGAAGACAGCCCGTCTCTATAACTGAGGTGAAGTCATCTGCTGTCATTTCCATGTTGGATGGAATGCCGTCTGAAGATACATTTTAATGAGCACCATCTGAGTATTTCTCCTGGCTGCATATAAAGCACATATATGTTTCCTCAGTGTTCAGTGTGTTGTGAGTTAAAGTACATGCAAAATCCACTTTTTTAGCCCTTAAATACATTCTGTTGTGTACTGTCAGTGTGTAGCAGTGCAGGAAATTTAAATGCATTCTGTTCCGGTGCTGCGTAGATATCTTTATATTCTTTTTGGGTCATATTTTTCAGGCTGTTCAGTTTTTTCTAGTCCCTGTGACATTTTCTGTACTCTGACATCACAGTATTTGTCGTGGAACAAGGGCATGGACATCTGGCTAACCAAGATGTTTTTTTTGCGCAGTGATTTTTGTAGTCCAGTTTCGGTATGCCGAAGTTGCACGTAGGTAAGTCAAATGGTTCATTGTTGGGTATATTAACCCACACAATTCCTTACCCCCATCAGAGCCTCTTGGAAGTGCTAAAATTTATCCCAGCTCTTCCCTGAAGCACCTCCAGTGAACGGGGGGCACTCTCCACACACTAACACGGGGTTAGAGGCACTCCGGCCTGGCTTAAATTCATCACAGCTCTCCCCTGGAGCTCCTCCGGTAAATGGGGGGACACTCCCTGGGAAATGTACCCACATCAGTGGGAATAATCCTCCATGTCTGCGCTAAGCACTTCAAGGACAAGTGCTTCAGCAGCCTCCGCCAGTATAAAGAGGGAGTTGCCGAAAAACTTCATCTGGTTGAGGTGTCAGTTCCTTCTCTCTACAGAAACCACGGCACAGCAAAGGGGTAAGCTCCAAATAACGCTAAAATGGCAACAAACTTTATTTTAGACATGAATTTTGTGTGTTGATATGACGTCCTGGTCGTTGTTTTGATAGTAGTAGCATTTTGCCCTCTGCTGTTATAGTGCTGTGTGCTAGCTAGTGGGGTCTGTGGAGCTGCAATAATGAGGAATTCAGACCAAAGCATTGCAGTTCTACTTTATATAGACCACAAGTGAATGATTTATATATGAAAAGGATGGATTTAAAAGCACGATATGTGCCCTTTAACATCAGATGAAATACAACTGAACCCTGAACTTGAACCAACCTCAGAATAGCATCCATGCTTTCTGCAGATGATGTGGTTCTGTGGGTCAGTGTGGCCTTCAGCACACACTGGAGTGGTCTGCAGGCACGAGTGAAACGGCTGAGATGAAAGGCAGAAGTGATGGGAAGGTGAAGCGTGATGTGGACCGGCGGACTGATGCAGCATCAGCAGTAATGTGGGTGTTGCACCAAACTATTGTGGTGAAGAGAGACCTGAGCCGAAAGCTTCTGATTTATCAGCGCGTCCACCTTCCAGCCCTTTCCTTGGGTCATGGGGTCATGAGGTCATGCAAGTCGGCAAATACAAGCAGCCGAAATCAGGATATCCAGAGGGATCTCAAAACTGTTGCTCCTCCGTGCTGATCAGGATTCTTCATAGATGGTCATGTCCAACTGTGAGGAGGTTTCAGTGCAGACCCAGGACCTGCTGGAGAGATAAGATATCTCATCTGGCCTGAGAACACCTCAGGAAGTCTCACGGAGAAAGACATCTGAAGCATCCTGCTGGACCTGCTGCCACCACAATCCAACTTTGGATCAACAGAAAAGAATGGAAGGACAAATGGATAAATGGATGGATGGACGGACGGATGGACGGATTGATAGACAGATGGACAGATGGACGGACGGATGGACAGATGGATGGAAGGATGGACGGATGGATGGAAGGATGGACGGATGGATGGAAGGATGGATGGATGGATTTAAGGATGGATGGAAGATGCTGAACCATGCTGTCACATTAAAATATGATGGAGACTTGTTTGGTTTCCCCAAGTCGAATCCTCACATTGTGACCTCATTCACAGATTTATGCTGCCACACCTCAACACACACACACAGGCGCCCTCCTGCTGGGCGACATCTCTCAGACTAACAAGCTGATCCTCCGGCTCTCGACAGCAGCGATAACAAAGACAGATCGGCTGATGACAACACTGAATGCCACTGTGTGTGTGAGTGTGTGTGTGTGTCGCGCGCACTGACCACACACAGCGTGACTCAGTGAGCTGTTTGCAGAAAATGACTTTGTGCTCATTTCGAGGAGATTCATTGTGTTTTTGAAAAGCCTCCCCGAGTGTCGCTCAGATATTCGAGTCTTTTCATCAAAATGCAAACTGAGCCACAGCCGCTCATTACAATCCATCTTCCTCTCTCTCACTCTCTTTTTTTAAAGGCCAATTTGTTGGGTTCACAAAATGCTCGAAATAATCACTCAAAGCAAGGCTAAAAGGCTCATCATGGAGTCCAATCATCCAATAAAATAAATTTGGCTCATAATCGTTGCAGAAATGCAAGCGGCCCCACAAAGAAATGAAATCTCCTCATCAAACTGAGATTTCAAACTCTCTGTAACTATTGTCTTTAATAAAACCACAGCAGCTTTCTGCAGACGAACAGATGAAACTTTTGATCACAGTTTGTCCTCTGGAGAAATTCTGCCATCCAACAAAAACATGAAAGACCAAATTCATCTAAAGAAGCAGCTCAGTGGTTTAATCTCGACAAGCGGCGCCACGCAGCTGCGTTACAGCTAAATATGCAGAATGAGTCAAATCAAAAGGAGAACAAGTCTGTATGTGTAGAGATGTGTGTCTATATCGACATGCACTGATCACATTTTCCCCCCAAAATACAAAAACTGCCACAGACTCCTTAGAAAAGATGGGCACAGCAGAAGCAAGTGGCACTACCTCTTTGGCCAGCAGGGGGCGACTCCTCTCGCTGCCAAGGAAGTGAGTGTACACTTTGGAGGTTTCTTCCTGTTAAAAGGGAGTTTTTCCTTCCCAGTGTTCTCAAGTGCTTGCTCACAGGGGGTCCGTCTGATTATTGGGTTTTCTCTGTATTATTGTAGGGTCTTTACTTTACAATATGAAGCACTTTGTGGTGACTGATGTTGTAATTTCGTGCTGTACAAATAAAACTGAATTGAATTGAGGAACTCTAAGCCTCATTTTAGCTGATAAAGACACACTGATTAATTTGGCTCATGCCCCACCTGCTGTTCTGTTCCTCTCTTGGGAACAACAGGCTAAAGGAGGCTCTAACAGTCCTTAGTCCAGAATCAGAACAACTTCAGCTGACACCTCATCTGTCCATCTAACTCCCAAATATAGGACAGCGGTGTTGATCTTCATCCAATTAGAAAAAACATGTTTTTGTTTTTCATTTTACAGCTACAGTGTGTGCCTGCAGACATTTGCAGGTTAAAAAAGAACACTTGTCCACAACCATGAGGATTCACAGTTCAGAGCTGCACTGCTGTTTGGAGAATTCAGACTGAGTTTGTTGATCTTCTGAAGTGCTGCTATAGAGCAGAGATGGTGTTACTCAGCATCATGGAGACACTGAACTCTGCTGTACCTGCTTTTATAGCTGGAAGGACTCTGGAGATGCACTGTTTATCTGCACAAATTGACTGTATACCTCACACTCACACACACACACACACACCCACCCAGTTAAATTGACTGCAGTCCAGAGCAGCTGAGCAAAGAGCCCAGAACACATCATATCTGAGCTCCATTAATTGATCCTTCCAATAACGTCCAAACACACCACCAGCTCCTAAATACTCATCTGAGTGTGTGTGTGGACTGTGTGTTGGTATCTGCAAACACAACATGCGCGCACACGCAATAAAGGCCAAACAAAGGCAGGCAAAAAGCAAGTGACTACACACACGATTGTATTTGTATCTCTATGAGGACCTTTGTTGAATGAATTCTGCAGCCGTTGCAGCCACACATCCACCCCAGCCCTTCAAGGCCACACTGCTCCTCCGTGTGCCCAGCTGCACAGATGTGCACCACAAAACAAGCCTGCAGCATCCTCGCCGCAAGGAGAGCTGCTTTGTTTGGCTGCAGAAATGAAAGAAGGAAAAGAATGAGGAGCACAAACACGGTGACACACAGACACGCCGCCAGGCTCCTGCCCGTAGACCAGCGTCAGGCTTCATGTAGGTCCAGCTGGACATGCACACTTTCATGTGGTGGAAAGACATTTCAGCATGTTGGGTAACGCGTCGGGTATTAAATATCACCAAGGTCTTGTCTGACCCCAAAAGCCAGCACACAGATTTCTGTGTGAAGAATTCAATGTGCTCCCAAATATCCTTCCATTAATCAATAATGTCACCCAACGCTGGCTCCCAGCACGACTCAGACACCATCACAGACTCCACCAGGGTCAAAGCACCTCTGATGGTGGCGTCACGTAGGCTTTACACCAAGAGCGAGCTCAGTTGCGCTGCTTACGGCGTGCATGTGACTGAGGTTGTTGTTACTGTGCGGATCCTCAGGTATGCAGTACACACGGCTCTGTCAGCTGCTGGGCAGCATACATGACACAGAACATACAGCAGAGTCACATGACAAGCTCTCATCCACAGATGGGCGGGGCTACCGTGACCCGCTGGTTTCTGAACTCCCGTTTCGAAACCTTGAGATGAGCGTTTCAGCCGTCGCCATCTTGGTTACACCCACATGCGATGATAAGGGGCGGGTCTGACTGTGAGACTGCTTGCTCATTGGCTAATGACTAGCGATTGACTAAAATAGCACGGCTAATCCTCCATTTTGAATGGTGGCGTGATTTCATTTTTCATTCAGTGTGACCCAAAGTGTGAGAGATCAAGAAGAGCTAAAACTGTGTGAGTCACCGTTGCTCTTCAGCTCATTGATGACTTTAGTAAAAGCTGTTTCTGTGCTGTGACTGGTTCTGAACCCTGAACGAGACAAATGAGAAATTACAAAGAGGTCTGTAGTTATTAATTTCCAGTGGCTCTCAGTGAATTAGTTTTTTGGAGTAGCGCTGTGATTGCAGCACATTAAAGAGAACCAGGGAAAATGGCAGCCTGCAGAGCTGTTTATTAAATGATTTATAGAACAATGAGATACCAATTTGAACAGTTTGGTGGGGACAAGGGTCGAGTAAAGAGGTCCAAGACTTTGACTGATGAGTAACTTCTTCCAGGTCTCTAGAGTTTACAGGTGAGGATGTGGATGCTGAGCTGGTGGCAGTAATTTGATCAGACTGTAAGGCAGCGATAAATTACTATCACATATCCATCCACATATTTTCTTCTGCTTATCTAATTCAGGGTCACAGGGGAGGCAGGGTCGTCAGTGTGTTGCAGAGCTAACACAAAGATACACTCACACCTATGGGTGGTTTAGACTCACCAGGTAACCTAACCCCCCCCCCCCCCAACTGCATGTCTATGGACTGTGGAGGAAGCAGGAGAACCCTGAGACAACCCACGCAGACCCGGGGAGAACATGCAAAGGATTCAAACCCAGGACCTCTTTGCTGTGAGGCAACAGTGTAAACCACTGCTCAGATATCATCTCTAATATTCAAAACTTTGTTCTTGTACAAAGAAGCAAATTCGTCACACTTGACAGGAGTGCTCTGAGAAACCGTCCATGTAATGTGCACTTTGAAAATTCACTGATGACTGCATCAGCCCTGCTGACACTGATGTGTATATGCTGCAAACAATTACAATAAAAATGTTTTTATATACAACAGCATGTCATTAATAACCATTTCTGGAGGTTATGCAGAGCTCTGTGAGCCACAAACAGAAGCTCTCCATCTTCAGATGCAGATATGGGTTTCCTGAGATTACTGGGACTTTACTCGACGTCCACATCTGAAGCTTTAAGTTTGTGTTTGTGCAGTTCGAGTATCGAGTTTCCTCACAAATCTCCCCCGAAGCCACTTTCTCAAAAACAACAACAGGACGCAGCGTGTCCTCTCAGTCCAGACCTGCCCCTCTATCTGCTCTCTTCCTGCCTCCATCATCACTTCAGCCTCTGCTTCAACACGTTCAGCTCTGACATGAGCAGACGCTCAGCCACTCGACAGTCTGATCCCCCTGCTGAGCATGCTGGGATACTGTGGCTGCCGTGGCAACAGAAAGACTGGCTCGGGGGGGGGGAGGCTGAAGGAAGAAGTGACAAAGATGGATTAAATGTATGAAATGGAGTTGAAGACAAGGTCAGAGGAAGAGAAGGATGACAGAAAACCGGTAGGAAAGAGGGGCGGATAAAGGATGAAGGGATGAGACAGCTGAGACGGCGACAGTCAGTCTAAACCTGCAGGGAATCAGATTATTGCAGAGATCTGACGACACAGCGGGGCTCTCTCTCGGCGGTTAATCCGCTCTCGGCCTTTCCTCAGCGGGATTAGAGTGTCGCCGGGAGTCCCTTGAAGAGATCGCCTCCATCCACGTCTCAAAGTGAGCCATGAGAGGGTCGGCTTCACGAAGCCTCGTCCATCACTGATCACTCCTCATTATGAGCGTCAACCAAATCAACTCTGCAGAGATTAACCGATAAACTATATTTATACAGCCAGCATTTCATCTGCTGCTATGAAGTGTCATAAACTGCAGTCCCTCTAACATCCAGCAGAGGCGCCACAGTGAGTCAGTCCCCACAGACTCCAGTGTTTGGTCTCTGTAGCTAGTTTACCCCTTTTTAACAGCTGTACAGAGGAAGGATGTGTTTCTAACTCACCTGTTCATTTAAAGTTTGCATTGTTAGGGGCGTGGCCTCTTTGTCTTGCAGGTGGTGGCAACACAGGCGACTGTAGCTGCTAGCTGTCTGCTAGGCTTCACCTCAGCTAACTGGAGTCCCTGAACTGGACCTCTGGACCATGTTTGTGCTGTTTGGAGACTTCTGGATCATTTTTAATGCAATTATCTGACCAATGATATGGCTGCTGGGGCTTCATAGGACTAACATCGCTCCATGCGCTCCTAAGGTGTCTAACATTAACTGATAACACCATCATCTGGTCTAATCCAAAAAGTCAATGCTGAGGGTTTAAACTGCACTCCAGAAACTGATGGGTGACAGTACATTGACTATGTCCATCTTTTGTATACAGCCTATGGTCCAAAACTAACAACTTTAAACAATGTTGCTACAATAAGTTGCTGCTGAGAGTTGCAGCGGGTACTCGTCCACCAAGAGCAAAGAGCAAACTCAGAGTGTAGCCTCGTTCTCTCTGCAGGTTCTTGATTCAGTGACTAAATCTGAAATCTGTGACTCCCCTCGAAATGAGGGCGTTCATTTGTGCCAAGCAGCCCGTAGAATAAACACCGGATTACAATGCCAGAGCTGATGTTTGCTCCTGATTTGATAACAGGGAAATCTCATTTCTCATCGAAGTTTAGACTAAAAACACACAAAATTTTCCCCAAAATTCTGGAGTCGTGATTATTCGGCAACAATGCAGCTGTCCAAACAGATCTACATCAATACGCAGTAAACCAGAGGGGACAAAGATCTCAGCTAACAGCTTTCAGTCTTTGTGCTGAGCTAGGCCAATAACTACATATCTGAATTTAACAGACACAACACTGAGGCCTGCTAACAAACCGTGTGTGCTTTTTAAGGACTGAGTAGCTTTTTGCTCCTTCTGGATTCTTAAAACTCAACAGAAGTGAAAAAAATCCATTACATTTCTAAAACTTTGACCTTTGCAGACTTTTTTTTCTGCCAAAAACCTGCAGAATAAAACATCAGCCCTGAGCTGAGACTGAACGCTGCAGGTTTCTGATAAAATCCAAAGGCTCTAACTGTAAATCAGTC
>JAMQGT020008132.1:0-97270 GCA_024447675.2 Pterophyllum scalare
TGTGTTATGTGCCTGACCTTCGTTCATTACATATTGTTCATCTGGACATTGTTGTTGTTGAAAGTTTTAGATGATGTAGATGTAGTATTTTAAGATAAATACATACACTTACATATATAGCTTCACTAATAACAGTACTGTCCTGCCATATTTTAGGCTAACACTGGTTCAAAAACTATGTAATAAATATTGAAGAAGTTAAATTTTCTGCCCTGAGTAGTGTCTTACAGGGTGCAGGTAGAGGGACAGGTGAAACTAAGGGTAAATTAATCATAGAAATGACTCCTTAAGCTTGTTGTTTTGAGGGCAGGGTTAATACACTTTTATTGCTATGTAGAGGACACCCTGCTTTACACTACTACAATCCTACTTCAGCTCAGTGGAAGCAAAACCGAGGTTCTCCTCATTGGTTACACACCTCTGGACCACTTTTCCCTTCAAATCCCAAATTGTTCATTTAATCCTTGAATAAATATAATCTCACACATCTCATACAAATTATTTCCAGGCTGTGCTCCTGACTACTGCAGCCTCATCCTCACTCAAAAAAACTTCTTCACTTGCTCCAAACAGTTTAAAACTCTACTGAGGAGAAAATGTGCTCCCCAAATCCTCCAAAGTCTGGATGGAGAGAAAAACTCTACCTGGTGCTTGCTGTGGGAGTTCTTCCGCCCACGACTGCAATGAGCACAAAAAGGAGAAAGAAACAGAAAGAGCAGGGTGTCAGTCTCGTAGAGCTCAAACTGAAGCACGGGGAAGAGAAGCAACACTTTTTACTGATGTGAAGGGAAAACACCTTACCTGGTAGTCAGCAGTTCAGCTTTGTACCCTGCAAGAGAAGAAAAGGAGAAGATTTAAAAGCCAAGTGATGCAGATCAGAGTCTGTCTGACCAAATATAGCACTAAAGAAGCCTCACTGTGAGTCTTACCCTCTGCCAGTGCTTTCTTTAATATATCGTGTTTAGCCTGAAGTTTGGAAATAAGATTACTTCCTTCCAGGTACTCGCGGAATTTCTAAAGATTGTAAATCACATAAATGACAAAAACAAAGCCTAAATTATACACAATCAAATAAAGTATGAGTATACACAATGCAGAGATAATAATACACACTGTACATTAGTGCACGTAAGGTGGATAAAAGCCGAATTTTATTTATTCTGAATATCAGTACATTTAGTAAGGGTGTGTAAAGACAATACCAGAAGACAGATGAATCTGAAATATAACAAATGTGATAAATGAATCAAAGTGTGTTATGAAGGAAATTAAGTAAACAAAACACTAATGTAGAGTTTAGAAATCCAAACATCCAACTGTACTCTGTATTCTGCTGCTGTCATTTCAAATGTGAGTTATCTGACTAAAGGTAATCTCTTTTGGGCGCCATCCAGCCATGTTTTCTAAACTTATTCAATATTTGCAACTTCCAAAAGCAACCTTCATCTAATATAAATAACTGAGTGTAAAAACTAGTATAAAAATCTATATTTCTCTGCTCAGTTGGACTCACAGAGAAGTAGAAGAGCTCTGTCTCCTGCTGGTTCGCCCGCCTCTTGGCCAGGCTCGGCTTGTTCAAGTAGCCGTCCGACACGCTGGACTTGACCGACTCGGAGGACGGGCTGTGGGTGAAGCTCTGGGAGACGTCGTAGTCGTCCAGCACAGTCATGTCCTGCAGGGTGGTCAGAGTCGCACCCCAGGTCTTCTTCACCTGGAAGGTGACGGGAAAGGGGAGCAGCGTAGTAAGTATACACGTGGAAGGTTGAGGGACTGGTGGATAATTGCTTTTTTGAGTTAAATTAAGGTGCTTGTAAGTATGGCCTGCAGTGGAACCGGGTCACTGGTGTTTGCTGGTGATGTGACTGCTGATAGAAGCAGCAGGATGGACCGTGAAGTGCACAGGGCTATACCCGCTGCTCAGATTCAGGCAAATACTGCAAAACTGATTGACAGAGTTTCACAGTGCAAATGGATAACGACCCAAAGCAAAGTGCAAAAGCAAAGAAACGGGACATTCTTCAATGGATAAGTCAGCCCCCTGATCTCAACCCAGTGCAGCAGCTTTTCAGTCATTAAATACAAAACTGAAGGCAGGAAGACCCAAAAACAAGCAGCAACTAAAGGCAGCTGCAGTAAAGGCTGGCGGAGCACCTCAGGGAGGAAACACAGCATTTGGTGATGTCCACTCGTCTGCTGGACTCCAGACTGTTTTTCTACTGATCTTAAATGGAAGAGCAACTCTGTGAGCTCTGAACGTTTCACTCAGTCGCTGCACAGCTTCACGGATCAATGAAAATTAATTATGAATCTGTAATTGTTTATGGGTGTGGCTTAATTTTCAAAAATGTTTAAGGAGGTATGTGCATTCAAGTGCAGCTGCTGTGATTGCATATGCTACATATGCAAAGAGTGTTTATATTTACAGCAAGAGTAATGAGTGTTTTTTTGTGTATGATAATCAGGGTGTGTTTGTGTGTGCCGTACGCTGCTGAGAGGTGCAGATGCAGCTCATTAATCCAGACTCCTTCAGCATTTTTATGCCCTTCGGGGTGAGTTAACAGCTGCCCTCTGTGCACAACAACAGCGAGGACACCAACAGTCTGCAGCACCACACCGCTATCAGATGGTTCAACTTTATTTTTAGAGGCTACATATGTTACATTATCACCCCATTAAATCTGTATAAATTACCATAACTTTGTGCAAAGTTTTTAACTGTTAGAAAGAAGCATTTCAATTAATAATCAGTGAGGGGGGTTTTAGCCACTTTTACCAGAGTCTGTGTGTTGGTTTAATGCTTAAACCTGAAATGAAAACATAAATGGCGTTTGTGTTCTATCAACCAAAGCAATTACAAGGAGGTTTTTGGTGCAGCACCCTCCTTGTGACTGATTTCATCCAGCGACAGCCAGCAGTTCCTGCAACCGCTTGCCAACTGGTGGAGAAATAATTCTTCTCTATAGTCCAGAGGCTGCTGGGGGTTTGCCAGCTGGCTTTTGGGCCTGTGTGACTAGGGCCTTACCACGTTCACCATCTTAGTGTAGTCCTAATTAGACAACTCAAAGTAGAGTTAATGGCCTAATGTTGGAAATTTTTGTTGTACTTGTGTATCTGACCTCCTCATTTTCTATCTTCAGGGATGCCAAACGAGTCTGGAGCTGAGTGAGGCGGAGGGTGAGCTCTGACTGGACCTGTGGCTGGGAGGTGATCTGGGTCACCTGATAGGAAGTGAAACAAGAAGACAATTAGGAAATGGCTGTCCAGAGGACTGAATACTCAGATGTGTCTTCATAAAGATCTGCTGGTGAATATTGAAGTTAGGATAATACAGAAAGGACAGAAAGTGTGCCATGAATCTGTAGATCTGGTGTAATGTACTGACTGCGTCACCCATGTGGGCCTGGAAGCTGAAGCTCTGTGGAGGGCAGAAGGCAGTGGGGTAGAGATCCAGGAGACGCTGCCTGTCACGGGCGGGGTCCAGGCCCTCCACAGCCCCCTCCAGGACCTCCAGACCCGCCCTCCTGGAGGCTTCGAGGCTCAGTTCGGCTGATAGGTAGGTCCTCAGCGCCCGGCTCAGAGTGGAGTGGTACCCTAGGTCACAGCACTAGAACAAAGATGGGGGGATTTATTCACACGATGGAAAGCACTGCACATATTTTAAACATTTGTGAAGAAAATTAATTAACTCTTCAGTCAGTGGTTTTAATTTTGCTGAGAATCCACTTTCTTCGAGCATTTCTCAGACTGGATTTTTCTTGTCAAAATCCTGAACCAGACACACTGATGTTCATTTTTTGGAGTTTTGTGCCAATTCAGGTAGAATAGCTCCAAATGTAATTCATGTAGCATTGTCTATGGGAAAAATCAAAAGGAATTTACCTGCTGTTATTAGAGGCAGTACAAATCATCTCACAACAACTCTCTATATTTTAAAATTGCATTTAAATAGACAAATGTCTTTTTGGGCAAACAAACCCACTAACCTCTTTAGTGAGGAATTTAAAGTTTGTGCCACAAATGCCCAGTGTAATATACTCACATCTATGATATCGGGCAGGTCATGGATGTAGTATTTGAACACAGAGGCGTTGGTGGCCTCCAGAGTCAGCAGATACTCATTTCTGGCTTTCACCGTCTTCAGTTTGTTCTCTGAGTACTTTGCCTTCCTCTAGTAAGCAAAGAAACAGACATAAAGAAGATTAAATTATCGGCTTTTGGTCCACGTGTACGGATTCCTCTGTTTGTTCTGTCAGCGTGATCAATGAGGAAAAAAAAGCTTTCATAATGCGTCCTTTCCGTTTCCCTTCATATTAAAGCCAAGCAGAAGTGGGAAAGTACTAGTTTTAAATAGAGGAATGCAAACTCAAAATATCTAATGCAGGAACGGGTTAAACATCTGGTTGCTTTGGATGACAGAGAAAGGTAGTCTCCTTTCTCTATAAAACTGTTACCTTCTCTCTCATCTTCTCCATCTTGCGGGCGGCGTTGCGTCTCTGGTGGCGCTCTTCTATCCGTAGGCCGAACACAGGCTCCACCCCTCCGCCAGTCCCCGACACGCCCTTCACGCGCCCCTCCTGGCGCTCCGCCTCCCGCAGCTTGGTTTCTGCACTGATCGTCTCCGCGTTGTACATGTGATACGTCTTCATCACCTAGGCAACAGCAGCCCATAACAACCCAGTCAAACAGGAAAACAGCACTGCGCTGCAGCCGCTATTTTTTATTCCCCAAGGTTATCAGCTCTGCTCTAATCTGATTTCTAGTGTTTGGACAAGGAGCTTTTAGGGCCAGAGCTCTGATCTAAAGAAAAACCTGAGAATGGGCAGCCAATAGGAAGCAGAGTTTCTCCTTTAAAACAGTCTGGAAGAACAACAAAAAGCAGACTGAAAAATGAATGGATAAAAATTGTTATTGCATTTAAGAGGGAAGCTTTCTGAGCTTTGAAAAGAGGACGCTGACTTTGCTTTGGTACAGTTCCTGTGTTGCTACCATTAAAGGGACCTATTGTACTCATTTCCAGCTCCATATTTTAATTTGTGGACTCAAGTAGCTCCGCATGATCCACTGCCCCTCAGCCTCGCAGTTCATCCTCATCCTCTGAAACAAGCTGTTTGAGCGTCTTTCCCCCTCCCTCAACTTTCTCATGATTGGCTGCTTCTTGTTAAAAAACAGGTTTGAACAGCAGGTGGGTGGGGTTGCTGTGCCTGAGACGACCAGATTAGGAATATCTGTTCTCTGTGACAACATAAAGGGTTTTTTTTGCTCACAGAGATTACTTGTACATACACTGACCTCATTATTTTAAACTTTGGCCATGTTTAATATGAAAATCCAACATTTAATAATATAAATAATGCTCCCTTTGTCTTGCGTTATGCTGCTCCATTACATAATTACTGTGATTCAAATGTATAAAAGTGCATTATTTTCTTGTTGCATTCATGAACCACATAAAAATGTGGTTAACAATGACAACTTGAAGGCTTAATGACTTGGAAGAATGAAGTTTGTTCCACTTACGGTATAAAGCTCATTCAGGAGCTTCATGAGGTCTTCCTGAAGCTGAATGAGGATCTCCTTACTCTAAAACACCCAAATGAGAAGAGAAACATGTCATCAGCATATTATTAAATACACACATTCACAGTAGACTCATGCAAAAGGGACTCGTACAGATTTAGTATAATGTGCTTTTTCTCTTGGTAAACTTACACACTTACATGAAGCAGTCACCAAACAAGTCATATTTGTTTCACCTGAAATCACGATCATAACATTAAAATCTGGTAGGAGAAACCAGCATAAGAAGGGCCCTGCCTAAGTTTGAACCCAGGACCCTTTACTGTATTCAGTGCCAAACACTGAGGCATTGTGCAAATGCATGAATGAAGTGCAAAGAAACTTCTAATGACCACTTGAAACCGGCTCTAAAAGTGAGTCAATCCCCACAGACTCCCATGTTAAAATTTACAGCAGGAATAAAAATGTTTACAGCCTGCTACAAAAAACATTCTGACTCTTCCTGTTCAAAAGGACTTCTTCTTTCCCACTGTCACCATGTTCTACTCACTGTCTGATTGTTGGGATTCTCTCTCTAATATGGTAAAGGTCTTACAGTATAAAAAGCCTTGAGATGACTGTTTGTATTCAAGTTTCTATCAATCTATCTTCTGACACTTATCCGGGTCCAGGTCAATGGGCCAGCAGTCCAAGCAGAGACATCTCAACTGTGAGTCTCTCCCAAGTCACCAAGCTCTTCACCCACTACCGATAAGGGAGACTCCAGACAGCCTGTGGAGGAAGCTCATTTCCACCGCTTCTAACCATGATCTCAGGCTCTCAGTCCCTACTCATAGCTTGCGGTGATAAATGAGCGTGGGAATGCAGATTGACCAGTTTATCAACAGCTTCACTTTCACGCTCTCTCTTCACCACAACAGGCTAATGCACAGTCCACATCACTGCAGATGCTGCAACAGTCCATCTGTCAATCTCTCCTTGTGAGCAACCAAAAGATCCACACCATGTGCAAAAAGCAGAGAGGCAATCCTGAGGCCGCCAAAACTGAAACTTATTGATGGACTCTATATTTTGTTTTATTCTCCTTAAAACTTTTCTTTGAACTCCTTTATAACTTTGTTAAAACAAATACTGTATAAATATATTATTTTATTTTATAAATAGACTATCGTTTTGACTACTGTAATTATTAATGGTTAAATTACTTAATTTTTAAGGTAAAACATTTAAAAATTCAGTCTCCCGGTGATACAGCTGCTTTTTATAGCTTTTCTCTGAGCCTGCAGCTGTCCAATCACATTGTCGTTTTATAAATTGTTAACATCAGCCACTGATTATAGATGTGGCTCTAAGCACAAGCACCTCAGTGCTATGTTTGAGTACAGCACTAAAGTACCATTAATGTATTTTGCAGCACTGGAAGCCATCCATGTACGCAGACCTCTCTGGGGTTGTTATTTTTTCATACGACTTCTTTAAGTCGAAGAGTTGATTTTAATGAAAAGTAAAGTCAGTATTCCCCTGAAGTCTGCTGGGCCGCCTTGGAGGTTAGCAAATTACACACACACACACACACACACACACACTTTTAGCCACCTCCAACTTTAGCTCGCCGTGTTCATTATTAATCTCGCTTCCGGCTTGTCTTTTATTCATGCTAACTAAAGTGCAGCCGCTGCCAGCAGCTATAAACAGCAAGACCTCCATCACATCGCTGCATCCTCTCAGAAACTCTGCTCTGAAGAGGAACGCCGGGAAGAGACAGACGGCTGAGTGGCCATGACAACGGCGACAGTCCTGTGGCCATGGCGACAAGCTCAACTGATCTTTTCTCAGCAGGCCCTTTGGGAACAGGATTCATCCATCCTGGGATTCCTCAGTCATTTAGCATAATGCAATATTAATGCTGGCACATAGCTCCTTCCCCAAACTGCTTGGCTGTTTAATGCATGAGATAGAAATACAGTCTGAGAGCACGCAGAGGAGTGCGGCTTGTTTCATTTATGAATTCATTTGTTTGTGTGTGGTCAGATTCATTTATATATCTGCTGCTGTTCAGCCAGCCTGATGGATGACCACTGTTTCTGTGCATGGACATACACAGTGGAGGGAGAGGTGCTCAGATCCTTTACTTAAATTAGCTGGTAATCAATATTCTGATGGTAATAAAGCATGAACTGACGTGATGAGGCTAATGAGAATAGGCAGCTGAATTTACAGTTTCCCTGAAAGCTTTTAGTAAGTTTCAGCTTTTTTCCCTTTTTTTAAGCTATCAGACTACAAGTTCACTGTTTTACTTTCATTTTTTCTTCACATAACATCTCGGAAAAGTTCCTAAAAGCAACTCACATCAGTTTGAAACTTGCATGAAAATTTCACCAAAATGTTCATTAATAGTGCTCAAATTTAGCTATTTGAGAAACATGGAAAAACTGCCTTTTAAAATAGTTTTTCTGGGAATTTTTAAGGAAAATGCAAAACTTCAACATCCTGGGAGTGTTTCATAGACTGTATATAAAGTTTTTAACATCACAATGACAGCTGAAATTAAACTTAATTTAAACAATGCTTTAAAATAACCACTGAATAAAGTGATTTCAAGGTGGCTGCAGAGGTTCAAGCCTTGCTTCTTTGGTGAGTGTTGTGCTCACATTTAGTTTTTGATGCTCCAAAATGAAAAAAAAATCCATTATTGCATCTTTGAGTATTTAATGATGTCATAAAGACTTTTCTGGTGCAGAAACTAATAATATTCCTGCACTGATTTTCATTATTCTTCAGTAAATAAGGTTTTTAGGACATATCTACAGAAATATCATTATGAGACTGAATTATATTAATTTCTTTAACAGTGTTTTATTCTAATATCGAGACTTACAAACCTCAGTTCTTTACTAACAGGCTAACACATGAAGGATGGTATCATGCATATAGTAATGATAATCACCCTCTTCAGCAGGCGGGCTGAGTCCTCGCTAATGTGTGTGAGTCGGCTGATGACGTTGTTCAGGTAGAGGTCACTGAGGGTGGCGTGATCCTTACTTTCCCTCCTCACCTGGAAAACAGGGATGGGTATGAAGGTATTTGATAATAATAATAATAATAATAATCTTGTATTGTAATTGTACAAAAAATATATAATGAGATACTGAGAACTATTATGTTCAGTGTAGAATAATGGCTTTGAAAATGATACAAGCATACATTAAATGCATTAAGAGCAGACACAGACGCTTTCACATTTAGAACATGACCGGGCTTCATGGGATGCTGTTCCCTACAGAATAGCGTTTGCACTCCTTTATTCACAGCAGTTTGGAGTTCTGATGATCCAGGGGAAGAAACTGTTTATAGGTCGATTTGTGCAGCTCTTTATGCACCTGCACTGTCTGCCTGAGGGCAGGAGGTTGAACAAGTGCTGTCCAGGGTGGGAAGGGTTTTTCATTATTTTCTTTGCCCTGCTGAGAGCTGCTGATGTCCTCTAGGGAGGGCAGTGGGGAGCCAATGGTTCTCTGGGTGGCGTAGATCAACCTCTGCTACTGAGCAGCCAGTGTACGACACTGTGATGCAGAACACTCGATGGTGGAGCAGCAGAAGGCCCCCAACAGCTTTTCCTCTTTGCGGTTCCTCTGCAGCGCGTTCAGTAAATCTAGTTCTTTCTTTCTTTCTTTATCTTTATTGTCATATGCACAGTGAAGAAACATTGTTTCCCTGTAATCTAGTCTCTGATGGGCCTTTTTAACCACTGCTGTTGAGAGATCCTCCACAATGTGGGCTCCCAGGAATTCAAAGGAGGAAACCCTCCCGACGCAGTCGACCTTGATGTAGAACGGTGCGGGTCCACTCTGCACATCCCAAACTCATTAATCATCTTTTTTGGTTTTACTGGTGTTAAGTGCAGAGCACCACCCAGACAGTTTCTGCACCTTATCTCTGTATGTGGACCCCTGTCACCTCCACATATAAATCCAACCTTGTCTGAAGTGTGACAGTTAATGTGATTTGGCACAATATAAATAAAAGTGAACTGATCTGAGCTGAATACGTGTACAAGGTGTACAGGAAAGGACTCGGCACGAAACCCTGAGCAGAGCCAGTGCTAAGGGTAAAGGTGGAGGAGCAGTGGAGGACCACCTTCACTGTTTGTGGATGGTTGGTAAGGAAGCTTTTAATCCAAGTGCAGAGTGGGGGGTGGGGGCGTCTAGGTTAGATAGCTTGTCAGCCAGTATATGTGGGATGATTGTGTTGAAGGCAGAAGTGTAACCACCAAAGAGCATTCTGACGTAGTTCCCTGGGTATTCCAAATGGCTCAGTGCAGGGTGGAGGGCTGTGGAGATGGTGTCCTCTGTCAATCCGTTTGCACTATAAGCCCACTGATGTGGGTCAGAGTTAGGAGGGAGGCAGTCTTTGATGTATTGAGATACAAGTCTCTCCAGACATTTCATGACTACTGATGTTAGTGTTATTGGTCTGGAGTAATTTAGACGGTTGATTGCTGGTCTCTCTTGGACAGGAATTGGGATGGCAGCTTGTGTCAGGGAAAGATTAACAGTCTTGGATAAAACCCCTGACAGCTGGTCAGCACAATCTTTTAGTACATCACCAAGTACACCATCGGATCCAGCAGCTTTTCCTGTATTCAATATCTTAAGTACACATCTCACTTGATATTCATAGTTCACAGATTTAGTAGTTTTTCTGTTCTATTAGAGGGTTTTGAGAAGATTCACAAAAGCATCAACTGACCTGGTTTAACAGCAGGTACCAACAGTTGACAGGTGAGAGCAGATTCTGGTCCTTCCTGGAAGAGAAAGCAAGAAATGGTTTAAATAAAGCAAAAAAACACACAAATTTTTACCAGTCACATATCCTATGTGAATGATTATAACTGTGTGGAGAAGATAATTGAGATAAAAGATAAATACATTTGAATTCAAGCCCTTAATATCAACTTTTAGCCTCCTGTTTTCCCCTTAAGTCACTTTAAGACTGTTAAACTCATCATTGTATAATCAAACTGTATTTATCAATATCCGTCACTTCTTCTATCTACTGGTGGTACATGCCGTGCAGAGGCCTGTCCTTCCATGATGGTTCCTGTTCTTCTTCCTCCTCTTCTTTCTCGGGTTTCTGCTGCCTGAGGTACTCACTAAGCACATGATTCTTTGTGGCCATCTTCCTGATGTATTCATGGATCTTCATTGTTTGATCTAGGATAGTGGTTCTGACATTCACTAGTCCTCGACCTCCTTCTTCTGTTAATCGTACAGTCTCAAGGTGCTGGATTTGGGGTGAAACCCTCCATGCATGATAAGGAGCTTTCTTGTCTTGATGTCAGTGGCTTATATCTCCTCAGGGTATCTGATTACCAGCAGGTTTTAGGTGTTGATTGCCCTGATCTTGCTCTTCCCATTCAACTGACTCTTCAAGACTTGCCTTACTCTCTGCAGGTATTTGGCTGTTGCAGTTTTCCTAGAGGCCCCTTCGTGGTTCCCATTTGCAAGGTACGTGCAGGTACGTGCAGCTGTCCTCAGTGTCTGCACTGTTGCCTTCTGGTAGTGCAATCCCCTCAGTTCTTACTACCTTCCTTTACTTTGTTATCATCTGACTGCACTTCTACAGTCCAAATGATATCCTGATATCATTGCTGTAGATCCCAGTGGTGTGGATCAGTGAATCGATATCTCGTTCACCCCTGGCATACATCTTGAAGTCATCCATGTAGAGGAGGTGGCTGATGTTTGCTCCATTCCATAGTTGGTATCCGTAGCCTTATGATCTGGCTGACGGGGGTTCAGGCCTAGTAGTGGGGATAGAGCATCTCCTTGGTAAATCCAGGACTTGATGTTGACTTGTGGGATGGGCTTGAAGTTGGCCTCTAGTGTTGTTCTCCACAACCCCTCCTGATGAAGGCTCTTAAGGTCCTGCTGATCTTGTACAGTTCAAAATTTTGGGTCATTATCTAAAAATTTTGACTCAATAATTCACTATTTCAAGTTATTTTCCTCAATTTCAGTTTATTTTCTCACACTTTTGAGTTAGTAAGTTGAAATTTTGACCTGTGGATGGCAAAAAATGTTTGTTTTTCAGCAGCAGGAATGAGCTGCCATAGTAACCAAACTAAATCATAATCGGATGCAGCAAAAACAAACAAACAAAAACATGCCATTTCTTGCTTTGCAAGCAACATCAACGTGTGTCTGTCTATGGTGCAGTTCTTTTTTCACCTCATACATGACTTCTTTTCACTGGGAAGATATTAATGTTTTGGTGTTCGTGAGAAAAGTCCCAAACTCCAGCCAACTGTCTCACCGGGACTTGCTTTTAGGCCCCACAGTGTGACTGTGTACAAATATATGCCCCCAAATCATGCAAACACATGCATACTCAGGCAGGCAGACCTACTTGTATTGCTGATGATCTTTCGTGCTGCGTGTTTTGGCCATGAACCTCTCGGCGAGCTTCTCCAGGTTTCTCGAGTACTCAGTTTCGATCTCAGCCTTCTTCCTGAAGAAGTCCTGGAGGTCCTGAAGCAGCTGGACCCGCATCTCTGTCTGCTGCTCCAGACAGCGCTGCTGCTCCACCAACTGGGTCCGCACATCTGCACACATAATCAGAAATACAAAGACACTCAACAGATATTCAATTTTCACAATGTTTTTTTCCCCCATCCACTGGTAGATTAGTCCTACTTGTGTAGAAAGTACATAAACTTCTATTAAAAATTAATATGAAAAAAATCAGCTCCCACACAAACCAACATGCAGCTTATGTTCACACGTATACACTTTAAAATGGTCTCATTGGTGTTAAAGTTGCACATAGACATCATAGACTGCCAGCCATATACCACCCAAAGACAGTGGCATGAATGGTTTAAAAGTGCACAATACCCTTGTTTTTATTTTGAAAGTTCAGTTGCTGATGACCAGTTAGCCCCAGATCACTTCAGCCTGGATTTCCCTGACTGGTTGTGGTTGTCCTCACTGTCATTCAGCTTCCTCTGCAGTAGATCTTTCATCCTTTTTTACATATTGAACTGCAACTGGTGACAGCAGTCTCCTTTTAGCAGCATCAGGTGAAGAGCTCATTTATGTGTCCCAGAGCAGAACAAGGAGCAACAGTCTACTAAATGGAGTTGGCATCTAACTGTGGGACTCACTGAAGAGGCAGCTCATTATTGCTTTATTGTTTATTTGGCACAAAGTGGGCCAATATTTGCAGAGTAACATCTTTTATATGTTACCAGTTATTAATGATAGTCAGAAAACAGTTTTCTCCTGCAGTGAAAGGACAAAGTCTGTCGCTTTGTGCACAAGTGTATTTAAGACAAATCGTTAAACTAATCAAGGTGAATGCTATAGATGTTACAGTCAAGACAGTGAGCTTAATTGATAAGTCCAGAGCAGCTTTAACATATTAAACTGCAATATTGATTAACTTTTAATTAAAATTGTTAGTTTTCCTCTTCTTCCTCCTTCACTCTCTTTGTCTGTTCATCCTCGTACAACTACTGTTGACGACCATGAGGAGTCACCTTGGACAACATCCTGTGACCGCATTAAAAAAACCCGTACATATAAACACACTATGCATGCGCATACACACACACAAACACACACTCTTTGAGTCGTACAGTCAGCATGGTAAAGCCCGGCTGCACGCTTCACTGCTCGTGCTGTTTCAGAGCTCGATCAATCTGCAGCAGCAGGGAGAGCGAGCGAGCCCAGAATACACAGTAACTCCACCTGTCTCTCTCTACACTCTCTCACACACAGACACACACACATACACACACACACACACACACACCAATCCCTGGGCATCCTATCCACTCCAATACCTGTTGTCTTGGCAACCACACACTGTGTGTGAACCATGTGATGAGGAAGGTGAAGACAAGAGCTCCCATCTGCCGCATCGAGACACACGAACACACACACACACACACACACTTACAGGAATGGAGAGTTTTACAGACTGAGCACTTTTCTACAGAGATCCATAAAAACATGTACGACCAGCTGTGTGTGTATGTGTGTGTGTGTTGATTCTGGTATCGTTTTGCTGTTGTTTGCTTACTAATTTAAAATGGCTGCCATCTCACGCTGCTCTCTCACACATTGTGTTGAGCTGCAACACTTTCATATGAATGAATGTCTGCTCTGCTGCTCTGTGGCTGCTTCACATCTTACCCCGGGCAGGGGGAGAACACTCGGTTCTGATAGGCTGATTCGCCCAATGGATCAGCGGTTTAATTACTCCTCGAAGTTGGTGTCAATGCCGTGTTCGCTATGTATCGTTTAAAGACTAATTATGAGCAGCCGAGCGGAGAGAAAAAAGGTCTCGAATGTGTTATTCCGGGTCTGAGACATTGGAAGTGTGCTGATGGGGGAAAACAAACTGCTACTAAAAAGCATAAATGGCAGTGATAATAACAATATACTGGATACAGATCTGTTATGTGGATTCAGCTTTGGCTCCAGAAGGCAGCCAGTTTCCTACTTTGGGATAAGGTTATCCAGCAGCAAACTTTAGAATTTTCTCTTTTATTGAAGTTTTTTTGGAGTTCAGAAGCTTTCCAGGCACACCTAACTGGGAGGAGACCCCCAGGTAGACCCAGAATGTGTAAAAGATTATATCTCTCATCTGGTCTGGAAACAGGAGAACCTGGATGTGGATGTTGCTGGGGAGAAGGACATACTCTAAGAAGCCTGTTGCCATCGTGACTTTGGAGTGTTGGAAGATAGCTGATGGATGTATGGATGGACATCTGTGCACACACAGATGATGTTGTTATGATTAAAGGAACTGTGTAAAATTTTAATGCCCATATCAGCCTGTTTATCTCTGACATCGACCAGTTTGAAATTTCCTGTTTTTGAAGCCTCGACCTTTGAGGCTTCAAACGAGGGGCGGATCTGACTGAGAAACCCGGGGACGCTCATACAGCAGCAACTTGTTAATCATACGGTACGCCTGCTCCACCATATGATTAACAAGTCACTACCATATGAGTCATAACGCGTGAGTCATACCCTGCTTTACTGTCTAAATGGGACCACAATTTATAAAAATGAACATCATTCTGGATTCAGGGAGACACTCGCACTCAGTGACTGGAGACTGAAACCAAAAACGCATCAGGAAAGTGTTTTACTTTAGACATGAACTCAGTGAGAAGCCAAACGATTGGTAGCTTTGTTGTGCTTCGCTCCTAACAAAAACGTGATTCGTTTTTTTTATTATTAACCACAGCGTCAGTGTGCTTGATGTGGTACTCTCATAATTCCCACCATCTGGCAACTGAAAAAAAACACCAGGGTTCTCTGCTGACTGAAAATTTTTAAAGGATATTTGGGGGTAAATGAATGATGCATTTATTAATTTCTAACTTTTTTTGTGGAGTTGTGCATTGAAATCACAACACAGGGAGCCACTGCAAAAGTTATTACAATCTACAGACCTGAGCTGGCTTATGCTCACTTGCAGATTTCATATTTTATGAGATTTCCATTATTTATTGGATCACCTATCATAAAAAATGGATTTTTTCTTTTATTCAATAGTTTATCTATAGTGAAAAAATGGGTGACCACAGCAGATGGATCCTTATCTTTGATTTGGAAACACTTTTTCACCAGATGCTCCTCCTGATTCAAACCTCACATTTACACCTTACCACTTACATCTTGCCAAAAGTATTCTGATCCAAATCATTGAATCCAGGTGTTCCAGTCACTTCCACAGGTATATAAACCAAGCACCTAGGCATGCAGACTGCTTCTACAAACATTAGTGAAAAGAATGGGTCGCTCTCAGGAGCTCAGTGAACTCCAGCATGGTACTGTGATAGGATGATACCTGTATAACAAAGTGGACAGAGGTCACCAACTTTCTGCAGAGTCAATCACTACAGACCTCCAACCTTCATGTGGCCTTCAGATCAGCTCAAGAACAGTGTGTAGAGAGCTTCATGAAATGGGTTTCCATGGCAGCTGCATCACAGCCTTACATCACCAAGCTCAATGCAAAGTGTTGGATGCAGTGGTGTAAAGCACGCCGCCACTGGACTCTAGAGCAGTGGAGATGTGTTTTCTGGAGGGATGAATCACACTTCTAGGTTTGTGTAAAGTTTGGTGGAGGGGGGGTTATGGTGTGGGGGCATTAGTTCTAGTGAAAGGAACTCTTAATGTTTCAGCATACCAAGACATTTGAGACAATTTGATGCTCCCAGCTCTGTGGGAACAGTTTGGGGATGGCCCCTTCCTGTTCCAACATGACTGCACACCAGTGCACAAAGCAGCTCCATAAAGACATGGATGAGCCAGTTTGGTGTGGAAGAACTTGACTGGCCTGCACAGAGTCCTGACCTCAGCCTGATAGAACACCTTTGGGATGGATTAGAGCAGAGACAGGTAGATGTTATGAACATTTACTTTAAGAGGCCAGAAACAGAAGCACTTCAACAATGTGATGCTGTGAGAAGTAATAAAATCCATCCATGAACAGCAGACTTTAAAAATTTCAAATTCTGCAGTATTTAATTGATTCAACATTGATTCAACATTATTAAATCCTAGTTTAAAAACAGGGAATTTATATGTTATTTAAAGGTTCATCTATAATTTAAAAAAAACAAACAGTAACGTTACTGTAAATGGTTCATCTGTAGTAACAACAACAAACACAAAACCAGAAACTTTTATTATTTAACGCTCCGCCTACAAAAAAAAAAGAAAAGTTCTAACTTAATGATTCGTCTAAAGTAAAAACAATAATTTTACTGTTACTACACATTTTCTCGCCCTCTTTTGGAAAATTGTGTCATTTCCTCGCAGCACTCCAACACCAAACATGTTGCATCTGTGATTTTCTTTATTTGATAGAGTAAAACAAACTGTAGGAAGCTCTTTCTTCGCTCTCCTTGTAAATCCCATTCACACTTTCCATTGGCATTTCAGATACCACATCAAAGAGTGCACACGTGAACTCGACAAAATCACGTGAGACTGCGTCTTTACACAAACACGCATCAAGCAGAGACAAGTTCAAATTCTCCATGCATTAAAGAACAATTGCAATCAAAATGAAATAAAAGAAATTGTAAAATCTACGCACACGTTCATGATGAAACATCAGTTATTTTTATTTGTGCTGTGCCGCTTTTGGACTCTGAAAGTCTGAATCTTACTAATTAGCTACATTTTAGGATCAAGAAAAACAAAACTTTGAATTTTATTGCTCTTATTACTGATATATTATTGCTCATTTTAATCATGATTTTTAAACATAACTTTATGTGTTCACATTTTCTCTAAATCAACGTTTCCTCACTGCTCACATTCCCCTCTGTAGTCCACCTGAAGCTGTTTACATAAAATTGGCCTTATTCACGACCGCCTTCTCTGATTGGATACAGGTGTGACCTCAAATTAAGTTCTAGCCAAATTTCATTAATTCAGTTTCAATCAACTCCTGAGTGTGATCCGTCTGCTGCACAGCAATGCTGTGATGAGCAACGACTGCTTCAACACCACTCACTCTCCACAATAATAATAATAATAATAATAATAAATAGAAGAATGACGTTATTGATCCCAGAGGGAAATTCATATGTCTGACATAGCTCATCTGCTATTTGTATGAGAATTAATAAGCCTGATGGCTGTGAGTATGAAGGATTTTCTCTAAAACCGAGAGAGGAGTCTTCCAGTACTGATGATTTTTATTCGTTCCATAAAGATGTTATGAAGTGGGTGATCAGAGTTGTTCAGGATGGCCTCTAATGTCTTCAGTGCGCATTTCTCACCACCTCTCCCAGCGTGTCCAGTCTGCCTCCAGTTACAGAGCCAGCTTTCATCCAGTCAGGTGGGCAGAGAGAGAAACATGATTGAAGTCTCCTGAAATTATGAAGAGTGCCTCTAGATGTTTAGTCTGTATCCATGTTCCATGGAGAACTTCATATGGAACTTCAGGTGTTGCGTTGGGTGGTGCTTCAGTAAAACACATGAGACCGCACTCACAGTTCGCCAATATCTCCAGATCATCACAGAGAGTTGACATTTCCCATGATGACTGTTGGCAGAGAGGGATTACTGTATATCTCCACTTCCAAGCTTTCGCCTTTGCACCAGCACGGCAACCATGAAAAAACCCACCTCTTCATCTCAGCTGGAACAGGGTGGGCTCTTCCAGATTCACTCCGTTTCAAAAGCTCTTCTTTTGAGTAAACTATTCTCCCCACAGAAGTATCCATCAGTACTTAATGGGAAAAAAACAATAAAAATACAATAAAAATAAAATTGAGTGAAATCAGAGCTACCAGACTTTGTTTTTTTCCCCCTATCTATCACATCACCTTCCCATAAGATCAGGTGTGCTCTGTGCTTAGTGATAATTATCAAATCTCAGAATACTAATGTGTAAGCTAGCCTTAGCATTTCATTCAGCCTCAAAGAGCAACTGACTCAGCTGTCTTTAAGAAGACTTTTAGGGGTTAAAGTGCTGTCATAGAAAAGTCGGTGAACAAGTCTGTGAAGTTTGATGGGTCTAACAGATTCCATCTATGGTGTGAATTTGAAGATCCTATACAAGATCGTTCTCGAGGTATGGCCAACGTTATGGCCGCTGCGGCAGCTGTGACTTTTTCTTTGAAACAGCTGAACTAATAATGACAGCAAAACAAAAACAAGCTGCATGTCGCTGCCCATGGAGAGGGCTTCCATAACTCTTGCTGACAAGTAACTTAATAAAATATCCTAAGGACAAACATCGGGACAATTTACAGTAAATTCCAGGCTTCCAATAAGATCTTATCTTTGGTTTTACCGGTTATGAAATGAAGATTTATTTTCCTCTCTCTTCGTATGAGGCTGATTTGGTAATTAATATTGTTGGGGTTGTAACACACAAAAGAAACTAAAGTATTACACATTGTTACTTCTTGTTAAAGTAAGGCAGAAAAAAGTAATTTGTTATTTGTAACACTCGTTACATTACTCTCATGTTACTCTGTAACATGGCCGGAAATGATTTGCCACATAATTACCATCCATCCATCGACACATTCCCTATCCTGAGGACACACAAGAGCTTTCTTTCTAACCACAAAGTTCAAAACAGCCCAAAGAGGACTTCAAGCGACGGTGATTCTACTGTGGAAACATGAACAGGTCTAAATGGAGGCTGCAGGCCTAAATGTTCATCTGCTGATGGGTTTTCGACCAACACCAACATGTTCCGTGCAGTCCACCAGCAACGGGAGAAACAGGAAATAAACCTCAAAGATCAAAGATCTGAAACGCACAGACGGCGGCTGCAGTGGAGACTGTTCACCGTTTTTAACAGTTTCACTTCAGCTCTTTGTACGTTACAACTTCGCTCCTCTCTGTGGGTGGCTGACAGACCAAGCAACAGCACAAAACAAGAGCAGCCCACAGACTCATTGCACCGCATACTTTTGACACCACCTGACAACTGATGCTCTCTGCAGGCAGACGCGGTCCGCGACTGCCAACGCGCTACCACCGCTGAAGATCAGGCTGGGCTGCTGGGCTGTCACAAGATTTGTTCTAAAATAATCAACAAGTTTAATTTCATTAAACCTTTCCATTAAAAGAGAAGAAATCAACTTTACCAGTAAGATGACAGGAGACCTTTCAGAAGCAAACAAAGAAATGACGCTGATGGTGACATGAACATCAGGTACGAACAGTTCCTTTTAATCTGTAACTGTGACGCAAAGTCACGACCAAACTGTTTCTGGTGCAGATCAGGAAGTGAGGCTGAAACTTAATTAAAATTAATTAAATTAATTAAAATTAATACAGCGCCAAAAAACTGATTAAAAAAAAACTGCAGGAGGAAGAGGAGGAGACAAAGCCTTGCAGAGTCCAGTGCCTTACTTTGTCTTTTATGTTAGGAAACCAAGTGTGGGTCAGATGGTTTGCTTTTTTCACTACTTTCTGCAAACACTTCATGAATGAAGGAAAAAAAATGCCCTAAAGAAGGGAATGTCCAGTTTAGGACAGAACTTGAGTCCCTACGCTTGCTGTTGCAGAGGAGGAGGAGGAGGAGGAGGATTCAAGCAGATCCACCGAGAAGGCGAGATTATATCAATGAAACTCCTCGGCTTGGATCACAGTGAGACTGAGAGTGAAAGGAGGACATCTGCCGTGCGTACCTTTTGATCTCTGAAATGCCTGTTCTTAGAAACCTCCTCGCGTGTCCTCGCAGCACCCCGAACGACTAGACTCATCCTCTTTGATCAGACGAGCTACAGTCAGCGCAGAATAAGGTGGTGAAAACACTGACAAAGGGAAACGCATGCAGGAGTTACCCAGAGCATAAAGAATTTGTCTTGTTAAATCTGTGGATTGATTTAATCTGAAAGCTCCCCGGAGCTCGTTTTATTCCTTCTGCTGCAGGGAGGGAGCGCTCGGGTCACGCACCATCAAAGGTCAGAGCGTGAAAGCGCAAAATAAGGATGAAGGTGACGCATAATCAACAATTCTGCATTCATACATCCATTTTCTTTGTTCAATGTGACCTTTATTAAAGTAAAAGTCAATTTTTGTGCTTCTTAATCACATATAAACTTTTACATTTGCTCCTCTAAACACCATCAATGATTATCTGCGTCTCCGTTATGGAGTCCAGGGTGAAGTTAAGTGAGATTAATTTTTAATCACCTCTGTTGCTCTGCTTTACTCAGATCAGAGCCTGGAAGAGATCCCAAACAGCCTAGAACTGGAAAACAAATAAAACGTTTAGAGTAGAAAAATAAAAGTTTGTGTACATAAACCCACTGGGGTCCTGCAGTGAAATCATACGACAATCCAAGAATCGCTGAGTTCTCAGTTTTTTTTTTGTTGGGATTTTGTGTGAAAGGACAGACCTGCACTGCCACACAAGGCTGTCTGTGCCAACAAACAGAACAGGATACGACAGACTGACACATTTTCTCAGTTCTCAAAACTTTTTGAGGAAGCTTGTGGATTTGGATTGTGTTTACACATTATATACATAAACATGTTGCTACCAATAATTAAATAGAATGGCAGCTGTGGTTGAAACTGTGAGCAGTATAGAAAACATAAGAAAAGTGGAAACCAATTCAAAAGTCCTTAAGCCTGCATTCTTTCTAATGGCCAGCAAAAGTACATATGAGTGTGTGTATTACTCAATATTTAATATATATTAAATGTTCAGTCGTAATGAATTATCCTGTAGAATAACTTTACAGGATAAGATGCACTTATTTGATAATTGTTTTAGTTTTTAAAGTATGCAGATTGAAATCATTTTCCTTACTCCATTTTCTGCTTTTCAGGGTTCGGAATTGAAAGGTTTGGAGGAGCTGTGAAAAATTCACATTTCGAACTGGGCACAGCAGTGTGAGAATGGCTTACCTATAGTAGAAGCTACCTCCAGGAACTTTATTTAGAGCAACAGAGTGTCTCAGTTGGTCTGCTTTCTCATCCAGTAGAGGCTGCGGCTTTGTTCGACTCATTAAACTGAAAATGGAGAAGGAAGCTAACAAGGAAATCGGATAACCTCTGTTCTAAAGCTTTGGAGAAGCAGTGTGGAAGGAAACTGGTGCATGTATTGTGATTACATTTTCTGGTTTCTCTCTCTTCCAGTTTTGTTTTGTAAGAACATAAATTGTAAACTACGTTGGACTTGTTTTCACTGTTTCATGCATTTTATAGACCACATTATTCATCAGTCATTCTAGTCTCAGATGGCTGACTTTCTCAAACTGGCTGAAGACGTCTACACTTTGAGATGGCTGATGAGGATTCATTAGTTATTCTCCATCCCAACCCCGTCTTTGGTCATTTTTATGAGAAACCTTTTTTTCTCTGCAAAAGTTGCATTTACAGTGAGGTGTCATTACAAAACAATACGATCAGAGACTTGATTTACGGTTTCCAGAGAAAGCAGCTGACTTGCACGAGCTTCTAAAATTGGAGGCGTGCAGACTCGTTTCTCACCTCTGTGCAATAATGGTGACCTGACAGTTAAAAGATCAGCCAGTCATTAACAGGCACACTGAAACCCTGAATTGGCCTTTAGGGAGGCATTTGACTGATCATCATTCTGCAGCATGATAATGAGCCTCACCATCCAGCCAGTCATAAAGGACTGAGCTACCTTCAGCTACATGTGAAATAAAGAGTCCCACTACAGATGGACTGCCAACATCATGAGCCATTTTCACACATGAATTCAGGAAAATGTCTGAACAATCAGGCCAATAAGGTCCAAAGTTGTGCAAAAAAAACAAAAAAACAGGAGAGAGTCCATTTCAGGCTTTTTGTCACAGAGATGGCAGGTTAAAAACATTTTAAAATCCAAAACGAATGCATTAGATATTTGTTTTCTCAGCTCTGCGAACAGCTTTGGCATGAGAATAAAATTACACTGATTAAACAGACAGACTAAAAGCTGAAGCTGAAGAATTCTTCAACATATTTGAGACATCCAGGCACTAAAAGTTATGTAAAAATCATCATCATCAACAAAAAAGCTAGAAAGAGAAGTAGTGCACCCACATTCCTCTGCACTTCTGTCCCATTGTGGTTCGGCTCAGTCTGGTCACTGAGCGTCTGCGACTAATGGCCACTGTTTCATGGCTTCCATGTGTGACAGAGTGGAAATTTCTGGTGCAACTTTACCTTTTTCCAAGGTGCATGGAGGAAAGGAAAAACAGCTGAAGGGGTCAAATAATGAGGCTGATAAATACCACAAGCCAAATCATATTGGAATAATAAGAAAGGTGTTGTAAAAACTGTAAGTGGGAGTTTTTAGATCTTTGGAAAATCCAGTGTAGCCAGTGGCTATCTGGACCTAGACCTCCTGCCTGAGTGCTGGTCGCTGTTGACAGTCCAACTATGAATGCAGATGAATTAAAATAAATAAATAAAAAGCTAAATCTTCATCGAACAGTCGGACTGCATCCAGGCCGTTGTACTCTGTTCCTCTTTTGTTGCACAAGCCTCTTTCCCTGCATGCACCTAAATCCCACTCGAGCATGCCTTGTCAAGAGAACTTGGACTACAAATGGAAACCAGAAAGCTTCAAGTATGAGAAACCTACAAATTCTGCACATTCATCTGATTATAGTGATGAACTGTAGTAAAAGTTGGACTGGATGCTTCAGATATTGGATGGCACAGACATGAGGAGGTTTACTTCACCATTAGACCATCCGCCTTAAACTCATTTAAGAATGGTGGCAAATTATTTAATACACTATTTGAACAAATGTTCTGGGCCAACAGGCTGTGCAATCAATCGAATTTTGATTTTGGCTCCAAAAATGATAATGTCACATTACGCTGCAAGTACACTCTTATCTCTCATATATTCTGCAGCATTGAGTCTTGCACACTTAGGCTTGTGCTGGCGCATTATGTGTTAATTACCGCTAATTACTGAGCAGAAATCTAAGTCACATTCTGATCGGCACCTCCTGAGAAATGCCACTAGGTGTCAGGGCGACACAACGATCGTGATTGGCCTGTTCAGCACTGTCGGTTCCTCCCGTGCATTTGTGGCTACTTTAGCGCAGTTAATTTATCAGTGAGAGAATAACAATCATCGTCTCAATATAAGGAATAATATTCACAGCATCAATATAAGGACTCACAAATGTCAGTAAATTCCCGCAGGGAGATCGCTCAAACTATTGGAATGGACCTGAGGGAATGAACAAGGAAGTGGAAAAATTAGAAGGAAAAAAGTCTGCGTTTTGTTTCTGTGCGCACCGCAGGTAAAGCACCGCGACAGGACCGCAAGGTAATTAACACAAATTTGCTGCACAGTGGGATCTGCACCATCCCCAACACAAACACAGTATAACCAGTATAACCAGTCTCTGCTGAGTCGGCCTGAATAATTCTGATTTAGTCTGAAGCTGAACATGTTTTCTGTTTGCTCCGGGCCATTATTAGTCATGATAACTGGCATAAATTTCCCCATTGTGGGACTATTAAAGGCCTTCATTCATTCATTCATTACTTTCTACTTTTAGTATTTAGTATTCATTTTGAAGAGATTGTAGATTTCAGGGCATTCACTGATCTTAAAAGTGCAATAAATGCAGTGTTTACAAAGTCGATGAGTAATCGTGTTAAATAATCACGATTTCAGTATTGACCAAAATAATTGTGATTATGATTTTTGTTTTCCATAATCGAGCAGCCTTAGGGCCACCTACACAGTGCACCTGCACGAGCTTCATGGCCATGGAAATCCATACCACGAAGCTCCTGGCACTCTGTTCTTGTGCTGATGTTAATGCTAGAGGAGGTTCAGTCAGCAGCGCGTGATGACTTTTATGCTCTGTAAATTTATGAGGCCTGAGCCTCTGTGGATCCTAAATGCTTCCACATGGCAATAATTTCCTTATAGCTGATTGTGGAACAGCTGGGGGGGGGGGATCACAAACTAATTTGCTACAACAATGGCATCCTATTAACAACATTACATAAGCTAAACAACAGAGAAGCACCAGCCATGGGCAGTGCGTACCCTGCCTCTCATCCTTTTACAGATGGGAGAGGCTCCGGCTCCTCAGTGACTCTGAATTGGAACGGAGGTTAAGACAAATTGCTGGTTCCTGTTCTCGGAGCTGAAATTTTAATACCATCACAGTAGCAGTTCTGTATTTCAGATGCTTTGGTTCAATAGATACAGAAAGTGCGTGGTGCGAGAGTTTGCATTGAATGCACTGGAGTAACATCAGATTTGAGATCTCAGCATACATCTAACAAACCTAATTCCTTAGCAATATTTTGAATAGTTTTTCCCACAGTTGGATCCCTTCTGTTGCATACTGCCCTGAAAATGCACAAAGAGCAAGCTGCTGCATGTCCTCCGTGAAGCTGGGAACAGCCGACCTGCCGAGCACCTTGAAAAGTGACTTTGTGCCATTCTCTTTCAAAGTATCCTCACCCTCACAGCGCACTATAAATACAGCATGTGTGAGAGTGATGTCAGAGGAACAGGAAGCTTATGCCATGGTTGTTACCACGACGACCGGGTTCAAGGACACATGGGCAGAGTACTGCTGGATCATCATTAAGAAAACGCTCACACACACACACACACACACACACACACACTGATCGGGGCCTTTGAGTCGACCCTTCAGAGCATTTACTGAGTGAAGAGTCACTTCATTATCTCTTGCCTTCCTTTTAATGCGCACCTGTCTGTCTGCCTTTATATAGGTGTGTCTGTCCTGCAGGTATGCAGATGTGAAGTCACTAATCACCTGCATGCAGGCAACAAAACAAAAGCTGCAGCCGCCGCATGCAGCAGGAAACACTTCATCTCTGCCTCACGTCTGCCTCTCCTCTCCTCCTGCAGAGCTCCTTTTCCTTTCCCCCTCCTTTTCCTCACTGAAACATTCCTCATCCCGCTCGTTCAGCCAGAGGAAGTGACACATTGGGTGATGAGGTGAGCATGCTCAATGCAGTCCCAAACCAGGGCACACAAATATGTATTGTCAGCACTGTGCATAATCTCTCCGCTACCTTTCCACCAAGCTCACCTCACCTCAGTGAGTAGACCCCACCTCCCCGGCGGCGGCCACCTCCTCTGTATACATTACACACCACCTCCTGCTTCCACCAATCAGGAGCCAGAGCAGGGAGGCAGACTTGGAAAGCACATAGTTACAACAGCGGATCTATACGTTTGGCTCTCGGCAGGAGGCGACAGGGGTGCAGAGACGGTCGGCCGTCCGGAGGAGGAGGAGCAGAGGGTGCTTTATCCGAGCGGTCATTATGATGCAGGGCATCCCCGAGCGCGTTTTGGCAGAGCGCCAAAGCGAGGGCCACGAGCACACACAGACACAAGTGGCCACAAACAAGACACACACTCCACTCGTGGGGGCTGTAACGGCCACTCTCCATTAAATGTAATCACTCAAAGTCTGTGTCGATTCATTGGAAAAGGTATTAAATAAAACACACACACAGCACACACACAGACACACACACACACACGGCAGGATTTCTGAATGAAGGTGCTTGAATTTTGAACATTTCCAAAGATTCGACATGTGGATTGGGGTGAGGAGGCATGAGCGGCTCCTTTTAGAGGAGAGGCAGTGGTGATGGTGTGGGCGTAGGTGACAAGTGAAGATGGCAGCCCAAGTGTGAGGAGCCATGTGGAGCTGCAGAAAAATGAGATGCTGCTGGCATTTGCAGGCGTCCGAATGAGGCCGTTAAAAGGTCAGACATTTGGAGGTAAAGAGGCGCAGGCACACACACACACACACACACACACACACACACAGTGAGGTGGATATTTCAGATGATCTCCCATCATCCACCCTGCTTCATGAAATGAAAATGAAGCAGCCTGTAAAGAGGGTTTCATAAAAGGTCATTTGACTTGTCCGCCCCATCCGAGCAGGGATGGAGGAGGAAGGAGGAGGAGAGACGGTTGCCCCACAGTCATGGCAACCACTATTTAAGAGTGTTTCTATTATCATCATCATCATCATCATTATCATCATCACCACCACCACCATCACCTGAGCGTGTCCCCGGGGTATCAGGTGCGCACACACACACACACACACACACACACACTGCTGCAGTCACAGTCTCAGAGGAATACAAATACCAGGCAGCCACTGGCCTCAGGTCTGAGCGTAAAACCACACACACACATAACACACGGAGAGTGGGTGAAAAAGATCAAGGGGATCTGCAAAATACATACACCCCTCTTCCTCCTCCTCCTCCTCCTCTCCCCTCAGGCGCCATGCAGCACTCAGGATGAACCCAGAAATCCTGACGTCTCATGGTGAGGTGTCAGCTCCCCTACAAACACACCCTGCACAACACTCAATGCATGAGTGGTGAACATGCTGGCAGACAGGTGTGTGTGTGGTTTTGCGTGAGCATGCAAAGGTGAGAAAAAAGGTGGGTGTGACTGCTAGAATTGGGTGCAGATGTGCGCGGGAGATGTTCACATGAGAGGAGAAATGAGCTTACCTTTCACTTGGCTCTCGTACTCTGCGAGGATTTCTTTGTCCTTCTTGCTTTTGTTTGAGTTTGACATGTCGCCACAGTGGAGGTGACTGATCGGCAGGTAGACAGGAAGTATTAGAAAACACAAGAAGAAGAAAAAAAATTTAATTCCCTTCGCGTGCACCGCCTGAGGCTTCACCCGCAAACATGCTCGACGGATCCATCCAGTGCCGCAACAACACAGCCAGTAGTGGCCCCGCACCGCTCCACGCTGAGGAGCAGGAGGAGGAGGAGGAGGAGGAGGAGGAGGGAGAGGGGAATCACGCACACTCAGAGAGAAATTACCCACTCGTGACCGCAGCCGCCGCCGCGAGGACCCACAACCAGCTGATTAAACCTGCAAAAACCCAGCTTCACCTCGTGCAATCACACCCGCGCGCGTACACACACATGCACCGGTCTGCAAAGAGGGAGGGAGGAGCGGGCACACGCCCACTAGGTAGACATGCACTGGACCACACACGCACACACACACATACACACACAGAAACAGACACACACACACACACACACACAGATGAGTACCCGTGTTTAAATGTTATCATCACCCTGGCCCGCGCGGACGCACCAGCCCTGCGCGCGTTCAGATGATGCCAATAAGGGGGAAATAAATAAATAAATGAAATGCCGGTGAGGAAATGGGTGTGTCCGCGTGGTAGGCGGAACCGGAGGAATGACTGACAGCTGGCCCGGCCAGTGAGTCACAGAGAGTCCGAATAAATTCATTTTTTACATTTTAAATGAAGCGATTTCTTTGAGACACAAATACAGGAAACACAATAAACAGTAACAATAATAAGTATTATTTTTCTAGCACTTTTCAAATTCCAAAGAGCTTCAGAGGAGCAGCAGAATAGAACAAACAGTGGTGACCTGTAGTAAAAATGAAAACACAGCTCAAAGGAGTCGAAACACATCCAGAAGGAAAGGCCTTCCCATAAAAGTTTATTTTCAGGCGCGACTTAAAGGAAGCCACTGGTTTGCTCAGGCAGGTGGTTCCGCAGCTTCTTTAAGTTTGAGCTGGGCCCCTGGAACAGACTGAAGACCTCTAGAGGATGTTCCGGTCTGTGCAGGCGGTGCTGAGAGGTCTACTCTACGGAAACCTGTCTGAAACATACTGGGGCCAGTTCTGTTCAGTTTGCAGTCGCTCGGTATCCCGTCATGATAAAAGCATGTGAGACAGTTACTGTGCCTTTAAATGTTGAAATAGATCATTAAAAAATATATATTTCTAAGATGGCAAATTCATGGTAGCCAGATCTGGGAAGCAGATGACAGAATGACAATAATTTCTCTCTTTACACCTTAAACAGCAAAAGCTGAAATAATTAGAGGTTTCACTCTTTCTGCTGCATCTGGACTGAACGGAGCAGAGTGATATGAGTCACGCTGGTCACAGTTTGCATTACAAGCAGCTCAGATTGAGGCTGCACGCCTAAAGAAAAAAAGGTTTATGGTCATTTGGCGCCACCTGCTGGTTAACCGTGATAATGAGCTGCGTCCACGGAAAGTGATCGTGTATGTGCACAACAATGATTCCTGTAAATTGAAGAGACTTTTAAGGTCGGGTAACACTGGATATACGTTATTTAGCCCAGAGGTCTGGAAATTTACAGCCAAAACATTAAGCACCACAAATAGATTGAACAAAGTAGAAGAGCTCAATAAAACACATCAAAATATGACCAACAATAAAATGTCTCAATAAAAATTACACAAGAGAAAGGAGCACAATTAAGAAACATGCTGAAAGGAAATAAACGTGCTCCATAAGTTAAAGAGCTGGATATAATTCAATAACGAGCTCAATAAGAAATATTATTAAATGAAATACAAAAACAGCTCAGCACAGAGTTTAATGCAATACAATAAAGTGGGTCTTCTGTATGTTTTGGGCCATTTTGTAGTTGTTTTTAACACTTCCAGCATGATGTTGGTCATCGGTCAAATACAGAATCAGCTCAAGCCTTGAAGGGGCCCTAAGCAAAATTAGATTTGAGATTTGAGTTATTATTGCTGGAGGGTTGAAGTTGAATATTAATTTTTTGGGGATGCATTACTCTTTCAGCCCCATGCACATAAGCCCATTGAAAAACACACACCTATTTCAGTATGATACACACTGTGAACTATGTCATGGCCATGACACAGAGGAGGGTGGGACTTGTACCAGTGCATGCCATATTCAACCTAGAGGGCACAGGCTTTATAGGAAATATATGATTTAGGGTTTTTGACCTGCTTTGCAAATGCACCTAATTACACAGTACTAAATAAGTCGCTTGTAATACATGAATGATTACGCAGTATACAGAATTGTTGAACATCAGTGGAATAATATCAAATACAAGCAGCCAGCAATTGGGCCCAGTGCTACAAGAAGTGCCGTAAACATGTCATTACTCTGTTATACCACAAAATGGTGTGGGTGGCACCCCGAGACCACAAATGAGGCATGAAAGCGAGGTTTACTCATCTATCCATGTGACCTGACCACAGTGTGAAAACAACAAAATGCTGTCACCACAGGAACAGTGAGTAAACCAGTCGGATTAAACCACCACATCTCACAGATTCAATTCTAATTCATATTTTATTTATATAGCACTCAAATCACAAGAAACAGTTGCCTCAAGGCGCTTTGTATTGTGGGTAAACACCCTACAATAACACAGAGAAAACCCAACAGTCAAAACGACCCCCAATGAGCAAGCACTTGGTGACGGTGGGAAGGAAAAACTCCCTTTTAACAGGAAGAAACCTCCAGCAGAACCAGGCTCAGGGAGGGGCAGTCATCTGCTGCGACCGGTTGGGGCTGAGGGGAGAGTGACAGGACAAAAGACATGCTGTGGAAGAGAGCCAGAGATTAATAATAATGATTAAGTACAGAGTGAAGTATAAACAAGTAAATAAAGGTGAATGAGAAGAAACAGTGCATTATGGGACCCCCCTCAGCAGCCTAGGCCTATAGCAGCATAACTAAGGGGTGGTTCAGGGTCGTCTGATCCAGCCCTAACAATGTAGATAAAATTGGACCTAGCACAGAACCCTGTGGGACTCCATAATTAACCTTAGTGTGTGAAGACGACTCCCCATTTACATGAACAAATTGGAGTCTATTTGATAAATATGATTCAAACCACTGCAGTGCAGTACCTTTAATACCTATGGCATGCTCTAATCTCTGTAATAAAATGTTATGATCAACAGTATCAAAAGCTGCACTGAGGTCCAACAGGACAAGCACAGAGACGAGTCCACTGTCAGAGGCTGTAAGAAGATCATTTGTAACCTTCACTAATGCTGTTTCTGTACTGTGATGAATTCTGAACCCTGACTGAAACTCTTCAAATAAACCGTTCCTCTGCAGATGATCAGTTAGCTGTTTTACAACTACTCTTTCAAGGATTTTGGAGAGAAAAGGAAGGTTGGAGATTGGCCTATAATTAGCTAAGACAGCTGGGTCAGTGATGGCTTTTTAAGTAGCGGTTTAATTACTGCCACCTTGAAGGCCTGTGGTACATAGCCACCTAATAAAGACAGATTGATCATATTTAAGATTGAGGCATCAATAATTGGAAAGACTTCTTTGAACAGTCTAGTAGGAATGGGATCTAATAAACATGTTGATGGTTTGGAGGAAGTAACTATTGAAGTTAACTCCAAAAGATCAACTGGAGCCAAAGAGTCTAAACAAATACCAGCAGTGCTGAAAGCAGCCGAACATGAAGATAAATCTTGGAGATGGTTTTGAATAATTTTTCCTCTAATGTCTAAAATTTTTATTTGTAAAGAAATCCATGAAGTCATTACTAGTTAAAGTGAAAGGAATACTGGGCTCTACAGAGCTCTGACTCTTTGTCAGCCTGGCTACAGTGCTGAAAAGAAACCTGGGGTTGTTCTTATTTTCTTCAATTAATGATGAATAGTAAGATGTCCTAGCTTTATGGAGGGCTCTTTTATAGAGCAACAAACTCTTTTTCCAGGCTAAATGAGTATCTTCTACTTTAGTGAGACGCCATTCCCTCTCCAGCTTACGGGTTATCTGCTTTAAGCTGCGCGTTTGTGAATTATACCACGGAGTCAGGCACTTCTGATTTGAGGCTTTCCTTTTCAGAGGAGCCACAGTATCCAAAGTCGTACGCAGTGAGGATGTAAAACTATCGATGAGATAATCTACCTCACTGGGAGCAGAGTTTAGGTAGCTGCTCTGCACTGTGTTGGCACATGGCACTGAAGAGCATAATAATGAAGGAAGCTTTTTTATTTTTATTTTCTTGCAGCACTTTTAGAAAGGCCTCTGGTGCACTGCATTCTGTTGTGTAAAATTAAATGCTATCAAAAAACAATCAGACAAAAGAGGTTTCAGGAAAAACTGTTCCATGTTCAGTTTCTATGGCATATATCAGGACGAGATCCAGAGTGTAATTAAAACAATGAGTGGGATCATTTACATTTTGAGAGGAGCCAATTGAGTTTAATACAAGATTAAATGTTACTGAGTGATTTTAGCATCGCCTGACCTTTTGTTGCATCACTAGGTTTATTTTGTGTCTTCTGTGTAGCTTTTTTTAATTTTTGTGGTTGCTTTAATCTTTTCTTGCATTTCTGTCTTTGTTTTTACATCTTTTTTGTGGTTCTTTTGTGTAGATGTATCGATAGTCTTGCATCAATTTGTTGTTACTTTTCACTTTTTACTAGTTTAGCATCTTTTTGTCATTATTTTTTGCATAATTGTGGTTATTTTGTGTCTTTTCTGTATTGGCTTTTGGGTGTGTTTGTCTTGTGATTGCACTGATTGATGTTGCTTTGCATCTTGTTGCATTTGTGTGTGTGTGGGGGGGGTCTGCCTTTCTGTGATCACTCAAATCAGAAAATCATCATCAACAATTAAAACAAAAAAAAAGAGAAAAAATAAACACCACACATTCTGGGGGCTTGATAATAGCCCATGAGACTCCTTCCTTAAACTATTTCTGTAATGGTTCTAAACTGTTTCCTCATTTTGTTTGAGTCCTCCTTTAAATAACCCAGCTGATTGTATCAGCCTGAGCTCACTGAGGTACCACCATATGCATCACATACTCTGTGAATCCATTAAGGAGCACAGACCTAATGGTTGTGTTTGTTGTATAGCTTCCTGTTGTTCAGGCTTATCTGTGCTGGGCAGAAAAACGCGAGTCAGGGTCTGAGGACCTGAAATAGATGCTCAGGGTCTCAAAACATTTATGCAACAAGTCCACAAGGACTCAGAGGGTTAACCAAACTTCCTGTGCCTTCTTTGCTCACCTTGAGCTTCAACAACTTTTTGAGAAATGGAAACTGTTACAGTTTTAGCTCAAAGACCTCACTACCTCCGGTTTCAGTTGAAGTGTATTATTAAGCTGATTGTGGAGAAATAAAGGCTGAAAATGATCCCACTCAAACATCTGCTTCACTTTGGTGGATACAAAAGATTCTCGTGAAAGAGAGGCTCTTGATACCTCATCACACCTCAAGAGCGTAACCTTCAATGTAAGCCTAACTCTCTACAGTCTCTGCAGCACCTCTGTGGTATCTGAAGAGGACGAGATGTGTCTGAGATCATTTATCTTGGTAAACGGCTCAGTACTTACATAATGCTTTTGCATTCTGAGCACTTAAAGTCTCATTCACCCAATCACACACATTCATACAAGCACTGTTTTGCCATACCTGCACACCTTGCCTAATATTTGCGCAGACGCTCACACTCTGGACGCATTGAGGGAAACTCAGGGTTCAGGCCGAGGATGCTTTGACACTGAGCTCTGCCTCCAGAACCACGGCCGCCTGTTCTTGGCTTCATTTTTTCTGTCATCATACTGGTTCAAAAAGAATCCACCAGCATCATGTCTATTTTTAAGAAGCTCAGAATGTAAATTTATTTGTCTGTCTGAGTCTTGTAAACATAATACCTACGAAGTTTTAGCACAAACATGAACTTAAACTCAGGCATGAAGTCATCTGAATGTTTTGCGTCATTTTGCAGTTGTTTTGCGTCATTTTGCAGTTGTTTTGCATCATTTTGCAGTTGTTTTGCATCATTTTGCAGTTGTTTTGCATGTTTTTGTTTTGGGTCTTATTTTAATCATTTTTGTGACGTGAAGATTGTGATCATGTTTCAGGTTTGGTCCTGAGACTGTGACAGTAATCTTTGTTTTCACATATTAAATTACATATTAAACCACTGCACTATTGCACATATAAATACAAATGTGCTATACGTCTTGTTATTGGTTGTGTCATGTTGATATTGTCACATACTTGGTCAACAAAGATTCTGAAAAGTCCCTAAAAGTCTTCACTACATACAGTGTGTCTTTGTATGCTTGGACACGCTCATACATGTAATAAACGTCAACTCGACTGCGTGGTGTAATTCTACCTTCTCATTCAAACAGCAAAACTTTATTGGTTTAAAATGATAACTTTTCCTCTCCTACCAAGATAATTAGAAAGATGTTTGTTATGTGCACAGATCAACAATAACATTATGAGCACTGACAGGTGACGTCAATAACACTGATTATCTCTTCGTCATGGCACCTGTTGGCGGGTGGGATATATCAGGGAGCAAGTGAACTGTATGAGAACTGGACCGTGGAGCAAGGAAGAAGGCAGTCTGGTCTGATGAGTCATGTTTTCTTTTACATCATGTGGATGGCCGGGTGTGTGTGTGTGTTGCTTACCTGGGGAACACCTGGCATCAGGATGCATTATGGGAAGAAGGCAAGCTGGCAGAGGCAGTCTGATGCTTTGGACAAAGTTCTGCTGAGAAACCTTGGCTCCTCCCATCCATGTGGATGTTACTTTGACACCTTCCTCAGCACTGTTGCAGACCATCTACACCCTTTCATGGGAGCAGTATTCCCTGATGGCCGTGGCCTCTTTCAGCAGGATAATGCTCCCTGCCACAAAGCAAAAATGGCTCAGGAATGTCTGAGGAGCACAACAACAAGTTTGAGGTGTTGACTTGGCCTCAAAACTCCTCAGATCTCAATCCAATCGAGCATCTGTGGGATGTGCTGGGCAAACAAGTCCGATCAATGGAGGCCCCACCTCACAACTCACAGGACTTAAAGGCTCTGTTGTGAGTCCATGCCTCGATGGTACAGGGGGGAAAAGGGGACCAACACAATATTAGGCAGGTGGTTATAGATGTTATGCTTGATGGGTGTCAGGGCTGGACTGGGACAAAAAAAAAAAATTGACCCTGTCATTTTTGGCTGTACCAGCCCGCAACCATGTCTTAAAAGCATTTGACACTGTCTTACTCTTGTTCAGTGTGGGCATACCTTTTGCTAATAATACTTTTTTACACTTAGTTTAGTAATGCTTAAATATCAGAGCTGTTATGTGTCATTTAACAGTTTCAAAACCTGTTATTTCACCTGTTTGTGTGCTTTTTAAAACATGTTTAACCAGCATAAGCTACAAACTCCAAGTACTGGGCAGCCTTTCAACACACCTTAAACCTAAATCAAAATGCTATGATGCAGCCTAAAATTAAAAAAGCCCGCAACCATGTCTTAAAAGCATTTGACACTGTCTTACTCTTGTTCAGTGTGGGCATACCTTTTGCTAATAATACTTTTTTACACTTAGTTTAGTAATGCTTAAATATCAGAGCTGTTATGTGTCATTTAACAGTTTCAAAACCTGTTATTTCACCTGTTTGTGTGCTTTTTAAAACATGTTTAACCAGCATAGAGGCTACAAACTCCAAGTACTGGGCAGCCTTTCAACACACCTTTAAACCTAAATATCTAAAATGCTATGATGCAGCCTAAAATTAAAAATGAGGGTGTTTATTTCCTTTATGGTTGCTACAAGTCTTCTTTATATGGTTATTTAGAGGTTGTTTTTTTTTGTTTTTTTAGAGAAAGCATCACGGCTGCCACCCAGTGGACAGGACGGAAACTGCTACAAGTCTCCTTTTTTTATAAAAGGAATTTATTAAATTTCACAAATACAAGTATACAGTGAACAGTATACAAGAACATAACATACAAATGAGCCAAGTGAGTCAGGGGTTATCTACATTAAAGAACAAAGTTATAAGTGGAACAGAAATTTAAAGTTTTGATAGCCTTTTTATTTGTTGATTCAACAAGCAATTTCCACACTCTGGTGAAGTGTTTTTTTCTCATAATCAGGACCGAATGGAACTCATTTTTATGCAGCTGAGACCACACTGAATTCATTGCCACTTCATTTCCTTTTTCACAAAACTGCTGATGTTTTTCATAACCTGCCGTGGAAAGTGGTTTAACTCCTCCACAGACCCTGTGCTCGGTGATTTGCTGCTTGCTGACTGAGTCTACTCATCGTTCCTTCTCTTATCTTACAGCCTTTCGTCTAGAGATGACCTCTCTGACACCACTTCCCTCTGGCGTTCTACGCTCAGTGCAGAAAACAAGATAAAAAAATCTGAATCTTTTCTGTGTTTCTTTCTTTCTTTCTTTCACCTTGAACATTCACACCTACACATGATCCCGAATGTGAGCTGTGCAAAGAGGAAAACGAACAATTGCAGTTTCTGAACAGGCGCAAGGACACCAAAGACGACGGAGAGAGCGAGTTATTGAGAAACAGGGTCGCCCTCTGCACTCATGCACACTGCTCTCCCATCAGTTGGTTCAAAAAAGCTTTGCAGCCACAATTATCCTGTTTGTACAGTCACAGCGCTGAGATATTATCCTTTTCTTGAGATTAATTGTGAAGAACAATCACCAAGTCTGGTAAAAACAAGAGTATAAATCATCTCAGTTCAGTTATTTATAACACAGAATAATTTTTTTGTGTGATTAGAAGCCAGGTGAAGGCAAAATCTTTATTTCTCACTCAAGTTCAAGTTGTTATTGTTGCTTTTTATACAAATTGCTGACCAGAAGGTACATGAAACCGGAGAGAGAATCTTAATGGGCTTAAATGAGCTTAAAAACTGCTGGATATTATTCACAAGCTGTTTCCTTTCACAACCCACTCACGATCTCTACTTCTAAAACTCTCAGCATCACGTTCATGTCTTCAGGTTACCAATTAACCCTTTTTTCTGCATTTCTGCTACTAAAGCTGAGAATGCCTCCAATCGTTTTACCGTCCTGTCTGGCCGCGCTGCTGATCCCAGTGCCTCTGGACTGGCAGGCTGGGGGTGGTGGTTTGAAGAAGGGGGGACTGGAGGGGGATCACACTCCTCCGCCTCCCTGGGAAGGTCTGGACTGGAGAGCAATGATGTGGTTTCCATTCTGGTCGTGGAACACTGGACCAGCTCTTTATCCGCTTGAGGATATTCGAGGGTGTGGCAGTAAGTTCACTCCATTCATGCATCAGTCATCATTCTTGGCTGCAGCACGATCACGGATATCCATCAGTACTCGGCATATGGTTTAGTCAGTGAGTCAAACAGACACCAGTGATGGTGTTTCAGTTTCACCACCATTTATCTGCACTGCTGCCATCTCGGATTGTTAAGTCAGGGTTGATGGGCCTGTGCCAACCTTCTAGTCAGAAATCTGATTTGAGGTGGCATTCGGAAATTCCAACTTTCACCTTCAACTGGAACGCACTATGAATGCAGTCATACTGGTCCAAGACCATGGTTCTCAGATGGAAAAGGGTAGAGTGTCATGGTCCTCTGGTCCTCCTTGTTTATTGCTGTGGATGTACCGTTCCCCTTCTGTGCAGATGCTTCTTTTCCCAGCCTGTGGAGGAACTCTGGAGAAAACACCAGCCAACCTCCTATCTTTTTCCTCACTTAGAAGGAAGACACCAAACAATTCATAATTTAATCTTTATTGACTGTTTGACAATTTGTAGCCAAAATAAAGCTGTTGAACTTGTGTCCTGCACTTGAGTCCGGATCAGGTTTGGTCTCATTGACGAGGGAGAGTGGAGCGAAAGCTTGACAGATGGATCGGTGAGGCGGTGAAGGTGTGATGGACTGTTGAGGTAAAGCTGACTCCCAAACTGATTTATTTATTTATTTTGGGGTGTTAAACTTCACCTTCATTTTGGCAAAGTGGCTGACATTAATGTGACTTCCACTCAGGTCATCTGTTTAATCTTGATTCTTGTTTCATGCAGGAACAAATTTAAAGGAGTACAAATTGTTTCACTGCATCAGATCTTTATTCTCCTGTATCTTTACTAGTTTGAACTTTCTGTGAGTTCTCCTTTTTGTCCATTATCAGAGATCATTTACAGCTGAAGTGGAAAAATATGCACACACAGGGGCTCGGTCTGAAGCCCCCGGCAGCGATGAAGTGTTCAATGTCAACTTCAGAGAGGCTGCAGGGATTTCTGTGATGGATCAGCGCAAATTATTTTTACTCCTTCACTTGCACTCCCGGATTACTTGATCTGACTTGATCCCAGTCTGATCCCAGTTTTATTACAGTTGCTCTGACTCAGTCATCAGACAGCGGCAGCCTCTGCAAACCTACTTCTGCTGCACGTCAGCAAAGGCTGTGCCTGCAGACAGTACATCCTGAGCTGAGCCACACTGAGATAGAAAAAACAGAGATGGTCATCATCATAAAGTTTGACAGGTTGGGAAAAATGTTTCCTAGTTAGCTTAGCATAAAGAGGGGGAAGCAGCTACGCCCATCACAGGGTTTGTTTTGTCACTGAAGGAGCCAAAGAGGAGGAACACACATCTGATATTTGTCCCTGACCTACTTTTTTAAAGTCCTTTGACTGATGTCCAGTGTGCTTGTTAAAAATTTCTGCTCAACCTTCACTAAACAGTTGAGGACACTGTGGTCACTGCACTTCAATCCCTGCACTGATCCAGCCGACCTGTGCGACCTGCATGCCGCTGCTTTTCCAAACAGGCTACATATTCTGCATGCAAACATTAAAACTACACTGAATGCATGACTTTCACAGTGAGTGTAATAAGTCAACACAAAGGTCAGATCAGAGGGAAGAGGGCAGTGATTTCCTTCTCACACAGCACAAATAACTTTCTTTCAGTCCTTGCTCATGCTTTCTTCGTTTCTCCTCAAGTGGATCCGATGTAAATCTGGATCATTCACTGTGTTCCCCGCACAAACAAGCGTGCAGCTCTCCTCAAACAAACACAACAGGACGGATTCATCTGGTGGCGAGAGCATCCCGAGCCACACAAACACACACAAACAAAGGGGCTGTATGCGAAGATGTGGGTGGCATCTTACCTCATCAGTCGGAAGCCACGATGCTGTACAATTAGTCATTTATCACCAGGACACATCGCTAAAGAAAAACGACATAAAGCTTGTGTGCTCACCACTCCACAGCCTGCAGACAAGAGCAGGAACATCTGAATATAAGTCATCCTGAAACAAAAGAGTTTCAGTGGAATAAGACGAGACCACAGGGTTAGTGAGCTGCTTTGTGAAGGTGGCTCTTTTTATCTGCTGGAATACATAACTGGTCATAACTGATGCTGAACACGTAACCTGGTCCAGTTTGGATGCACCACATTTTCACTGATGCTCTAAGTGCGATATATGTAGATTCTCTGCTGAAGGAATGCAGCCTAATGAGCTGTACCTTAGTAATACCACCACCCACACACACACTCAAATATCCTTGAGTAGATAAAGAGCTGGTCCAGTGTTCCTCTTGAAGCTGAGGTTCGACTAACAGAGGGACCCTCCTTTCCAGCACCCTGGCATAGACCTTACCAGGGAGGCTGAGGAGCGTGATCCCCCGATAGTTGGAGCACACTCTCCGGTCCACCATCCTGAAGATGGGGACCACCACCCCGGTCTGCCAATCTAGTGGCACCGCCCCAGATCTCCATGCGGGGTTGCAGAGGGGTGTCAAAATTGGAAATAGGAGCAGCAATTTATTGAAACATGTGCAAACATACATGGAAATACAGCATATAATACAAAAAACAGGGTTAGTACAAATCTAAAGTGCCTTTTGTTCAGTTCTCTGTCCGGATGATCCCACACTGCTTCATTAATGTTGAGGTCCGGGCTCTGAGGAGGCCGATCCATGACTGATAGTGTTCCACTGTGTGTTTTTCTATCCAGGTATGCGTTTACTTTAATGGAATTGTGTTTAGGGTCACACTGAAATAGGCGTATTAAAATCTGATGGCACTTTTCTGCATTCATAATTGCTTCAGATGCATCTTTCAGATCAGTGTCAGGTCTTTGCTGGATTTTTTAAAATTTTCTTGTGTCGTGACTTTCAGATACTGCTTGTCTGCTGCAGATAGTTTTTAGGCCGGGCACCTCTTCTCTTTTCTTTTTACCTAATTCTTTTTGAGGAGACCGGACAAGCACACCATGTTGTTTTCAGCCAATAGCTCTTTGGGCATCACCTTGTTTGCACCTGGACAGTTTGTGCTGTCAGATTGTGTTATCTTTGGTATTTTTCACAGATTCAACTAAAGAAATGGGAACAAATGATCTGATTTCGTAACAGGCTGCTGGTAACAAAGTGCCTAAAGATACAACACTGGTTCATCCCGTGAGTTAGGGGCCGTTTTATGCTTGAAGGATTCATAGGGCATAAAAATTAAAATGGTAAGGCACAATGACTGGAAATGAGTGAAAAAGCGGCCAGTGTCCAAAGAACTCTGACAGACCTTCAGAAGCTGGAGAACTATTGCTGAAGCCCAAGAAATTAGAAGAGGGTCTGGCTCTTTAGAAGCAAAATATAAAGAAATGATGAGTGGCTCAAGAATTTTGCACAGTACTGTATTAAAAAAAACAACCTTAAAATTAAATAAATCAAATCTGTATTGAATCGTGGCCCCAGGCTTATTTTTAAGACCAGTGTGCTTTTTATCTCCTGAAGATGAGATGGAAGCTGAGATTAAACACATCATATGAAAGAACTCAGCCTCATGGCGCTCTCTGATTGTGCTTCTTGTCTTCTGCTGATGGAATTAAAGAATGGATAAATAATAAATGAAAGACAAATCCACTGCTGGGTAAATTAATTGTAGCTGTATATTTCTTCAGTTATTACAGCAGAAGCGCATACAAAAGGACCGAGTTGATAAAATGGACTATAACAGTTTATACACAGTTGTGTTTTAAGGTTTAAAACATTTGCAAATAGTCTTTTGAAATAGGAAAGTGTGTATTTTATAATTTCATCATTTAGATAAAGAGTGTGTTGCTTTTCTTTCACAAGTTGGACAGGTTTTAATTTAAAAATACTCCCAATGCCAACTACAGTCTCAATTATTTATGGTTAATTGCAGGATTGTCTTATAGGATTAAACTAGACTGTCTTTGACTCATAAACTGAGAGATCTTTTCATCATCTTGAGGCTGCAACAAGTGTGTTACTGGCATTTACTGATTTGATTTAGTGGAAAGGAAAAGATAAGTGAAATCAAAGCACACGTTCTACAACTAAGTAAATGCACTTGTTCTGATGTCAAGCTGTAGTTCAAGTAATCCAGCCAAAATAGGTTGCTGCATTTTAATAGATTTTTAATAGATTTAATAGATTTCGATTGTTCTTCTCTTGGTAATATTGATTCAAGGCCTTAATATTTACTCTCCTTGTTATGTCAACTATTCATTTATGTACTTTTCATTACCCGTGATATTAGTGTGGGTTTTGATCTGGTGCATACAGAGAAATTTTTCTCTAACCTCACTGAGAAATTAGGTAATGTTTTGTTTTTGAAGCTGGATCAGATATTATCTGGAGGCTGTTTATATATTGAATTAGGTACTTCATTGCGATGCCTCATCACATTTTGTTTAGCCCGAGGGAAGGCACCAACTGGCAAGTATAAATCTTAAAATGACAAATTTCTTGAGCCTTCAAACATCAGAACTTCAGCAGAAAAGGCTGAGTGCAGGATTATAAATCGTGTAAATCATCCTGACAGCGTTGACAGATGCGATGTTTGGTGCCAAGCTCTATCATTTACTTGGATAGGCTTGACACACGTTTCTATGAGCTCCAAAAATTAGTTTTTGCTGCTTTTGGCAGAAACTCATTCAGAGTGTATTCTTCCTTAATTGGAGTGCCACTGCTTTTTTCAGGCCTTACATCAGTGTGATATGCTTTTAAATTCAATGCGTGTTCTAGATATGTTTACTTAAGCGCTGTACAGTAGGTATGGCTGAAAACCACAGTAACCGAGATTATGATTAATTGTGATTAAACAGAAGAGCACACCAACCTTAAAACAGTTTTAATTAAGAATTACACAAGGTAATTATGCTCTTGATGGTAAATGGATTAAAGAAAGGTTTGTTTTGTTCCATACAAGCTGCTGTGAGCTGCGCTCAGCTTTATGAAGGAATGTTGTTGAGGCAGGTTATCAGTGCTGGCCTAGGAGAAAGCAAGCCCAACATTATAATTAACCTGTCTGACCACAACCTGTCTGTGTGATTCATGAATAACTTTTTATATAGGCTGATTGGCACTTAGATACTACAATACTTCCTACAGAAATATTGCCACCAGCTTCTGTCAGCATTCTTGCTGAAATATAGGTTTGCTGGAGTGCTGATGGAAAAGCATGTTAAAACTAAAGTGCTTGTTGCATGTGTAGACTTTCAGACTTCTTTGATGTTTTGGAACGTTTATGCTTACAGTGTTACCTGTGTTACTGCCTTAGTCACTGATCTAAAACCTATTTTTTTTGGTGTTGTTATGGCAGCCCGACAGTGTCTCTGTCTTTTGTCTAATATCTATGAGAAAAAAAGAACTTAGAACATTGCAAAACCGTCTGTTGCAAGTTCCTCTCAGAGGTTTCACCCACCACCACCTCTGCAGCTCTAATGAGTGGACTGGTGAGGGCTAGCCTTCAGTAATGACACCCACTAACTAGGTGCATGTCTTAATTGCTTCCTGTTCTTTACTGCTGGAGGCTGGAACTGCACTGGTAACAATTGGGGTTTTGGAGCACCAGGGCCTTCTATCTCTGGCTCTGATGAACACTCACAGTATTGTGGCTGTAGGCTGTTTGCACACAGGTGAGGAAATAAACTGCCCAGACATGGGAAAAAAAAAAGGCTTCCTACACCAAAGGCTGTGCCTGTTGCAACTATCTAGAAATGCTGTGTATCTGCAGTGTGATCTGCTTGCATGAAGAGCAGAGTTTTGAAAGTCACACCACAACATAACCAACTTAGTGGCAAAGGCTGGTGTAATAGGGTTTTACAGGGCTTGTTGTAGATGCATGCTTTCGCCTGTGAGTGCACACTGAAAACCAGCAAGCTCAATGTGACACTGATTTTGTTTGACAGTTTTATGGCACCGGTCTGAAGTTATGGATGTATTTTCTGCACTTCCCCCTCATCAGCCATCAGTTAACAACACATAAAATACGTATAATTAAATTTTGGTTTTCATTTTCAAGTTGCCTATGTATAAAATTTTCACCTATTTCCTTCTTCCTGTTAGAGGTGAATTGTAGCTACATTTCCACAGTTGGGCTTGTTCATGATAAGGGCCAGACCACATGCATATGGTTACCAGGAGTGGTTTCCGGATGATAACTTTTGTAAATGAAAAAGAAAATATCACAGGAGGCATGCCCTTACACTATCATCTGAAGATAGATTTAAGGCCGTCTGATTACTGTAATAAACCAGTTTGGGATATTTTGGAAGTGACACTGTGTGGATTCTGGAAAGTTCCCCTGTTAATCCATCCATTGTTATTATCCTGTACTGATGTGGTGAGTGTCTTGTTGAATGAATTCCCCACAATGTCTCACAGGTTGGTTGGAGCACAGCAAGGGACTATTACACATTCTTGTGGTCGCCTCTCCCTGAGAACTACGTGGAAGGAACTGCAGTGAACAGAACAGTGGTCTTTCAGGGTAAGATCATACATACTTTTCTATAACTTTGACACCTTTTTATAACTGAATATCAGAGTGTTGGTCAGAGGACTGTTAAGTGTGTAATTCTGGATAGGATGGATAGGGAAGATTGAGAAACTTTCCTCAGACATCTCTCTTCTAGTGTTAATGACATTTGAATTAATGTTCTGTTTTTGTCTTTTAAACCACTTTTCATAAACTGACACAAAGTAAATGATTTGCCAGACCAGAACTTAACACTTACGTAGTATATGCGCTCTAGATCACGTAACATAAAACTTAACTGTAACACAGAAGTTTTTGCACTTTTTTTTTTTTATTGTAACTGGGGCTTAAGTGTTTAGGTAAAGTTTTGCTAATGACTGAGATATGTTTAGATTTGTGGAGGAATATGTTTTGTGTTGCTTTGTTGTCTCACATTGAAGTCACTGACTGAGTGATTTACTTCTCCAGGGTATTATGTTCCCAATGACGATGGCGAGTTCTACCAGTTTTGTTATGTGACCCACAAAGGGGAGATCCGGGGAGCCAGCACACCATTTCAGTTTCGTGCCAGCAGCCCCACAGAGGATGAGCTGCTGACTGTGGAGGATGAATGCAACTCTGACATCCTGGTGGTCACCACAAAGGCTGGCATTCTTGAGGTACAGTGTGCCTAAGCAACAGTACTCAATACACATCTGTTTTCATGGGTTTTATTTTGCTTTCACGTCCACAACTACTGATCGGATCTCAATTTTTAGCTCATTGTAAAGATTGTACAGTTCAAAATTATGCTTCCAGTAATGTGTTACCAGTAAATCAAGCCTTCAAACATGCTGAGCAATGTTTCTATTTTTCTTTGCAGCAAAAGGTAGAAGAAGTCCAGCGAGAGAAAGATGAGCTGCTTAAAAATATGGCCCTCCTGCAGCAGGAGAAGGAGCAACTGGAAGCAGAGAAAGAGAGCCTGCGGAAGGAGTGTGAGCAGGAGAAGGAGAACTGTGCTCAGCTAAGAAGAGAGAACCAAGTAAGCTGAGAAATGCAGTATGAAGGGAAAACATCATATTTGCTGTTCTAAAACTTGTAACTAAAACAAAATGCCTTCATCAGTCCATGTTATATATTGTAGATGTGCTTAAAAATAACAGCACATATATTGATTGGAATTATTAATGCTCTAGTTCTGCGTGGACCTTATTACATTTGGCCCAGCAGTCTCTTAGCACCCCCTAGTGAAGGGGGTCCTGAACATGCAGATGTATCCAAACTCGTGATGTACTGAAAAAATAAATTACACGCTGACGGAAATGAATGTCTGTATTATCAAAGTTGTAATTCTGCTTTTTATAGCACAACATTAAGTCTTAAAAGCATTGTCAGTAATAATTCACTTTGCCATTTTCTGCCATAAATCTGCCGGTTTTAAAACGGCTTTCAGATGAAAACATGATTACAGATTTTGTGGCTGTTAATTTTATGACTAGACTTTTATATGATTTTTTTATGGCGTGTGAATATAAAGATTCCAAAATTCTGCCTATAAACAAATTGTAAAAAAAAATAAAAAAAAATTCATTTCATTTTTTCTTAAACATTTAAAACTCTGTATCAAGCTATAATGTTCATTTTGATTTAGACTTGCATTTTGAAGATAATAAAAATTTAATGTTTTGCACACAGTTCCCCAAGCTTTGAGTCAGAGATGGAAAGTTGTATATTGGGAAGCTAGGTACTACGAGAAGTATTGTATTTATTTTATGTGATTTTACTTCAGCTGAACTTTTTCTTCATTAATTTATGTGGTCTTCTGTCTCCCAGGAAGTGCAGCATTCTTCCCAGGCCCTGCTAGAAGAGAAGGAAGAAGTAAAGAGGAGACTGGAGGAGGCCACAGCCAGAATCATACAGTTGGAGGAAGATCTGATTGGAGTCACGCAGAAGGGCCTGCAAAAGGAAACCGAGCTAGACAGGTGAATTCTCAGTGAAAGGGCTGTTCAGATTCACTAGATTTTCCTCTTTGTTTGGTTACATGCACAGAGAATTATTTTGTGAATATTTACACTGTTTAGTCATACATTGTTTTTATTACTTTTTGTCCAGCCTTAAGGATAGAGTGAAGAAACTTACAGCAGAGAAGGAGGCTTTTGAATCTCATCTTAAGAATGAAAAGGATGAGAAGGAACTGTACAAGGTAGTGATCTATTTTCTTTTTTTTTCTTAATTTTAATATCTTGCATGTATTTCCTCAAAAATTACAATGTAATCCTTTAAATAAGGATAAAATGTGTGAATTTCTTGTTTTGTTTTTTTTTTGCCCAACACTGCCCAGTACTTTAATGTAAACAGGGCATGCCTTGTTCTGTTTTCTGGTGCAACTGGTGTTTCTGTGTCTTTGTTGTGGTGGTTTCTGCACAGGAACTGGGAGTGCCACAGAAAACCTCTACCTAATTTAACTTGCACCATCACACTGCATCTGTTGCAAAAGGACAACTTTATGGGCCTATCTCAATCTCTGTTTTGTAATTGAGGTCATGCAACATTGATTTTAATATGGTCTTTGATTGTGATTGGTGCTGTATAAATGAGGTAAAAACCCACTTTGTTTGTGTTTTATAACTTCTTTTGTGTGTGTCTGCGTGTGTGCCAGATTCACCTGAAAAACCGGGAGCTGGAGAACACTAAGTTGAGCGCGGAGCTGCAGATGTTGAAGTCTGTCGATGTAAACAAGGAAAACACCATTGCCCAGTTTAAAGAGGAGGTGGGGCGCCTCCAGGCTTGCCTCACTGAGAAGGACAAACAGTACAAAGAGATTCTGGCCAAAGTTTCCACCTTGGTAAAAAACAAAAACCAAAATTATTTTATTTTGAAGTCAACTCAGTAGATGATAAACAGTATTTAAATTATTATTGTATCATTTGAAAATCTGAAAATTAACTTAAGAACCAATAGGAAGAACAATACTGATATACAATAACCTTTCTTTAATGAGAAATGAGAACACGTCACCTAAAATGTGTTTACTTCTCACAGGGAGATGTAAAAGCCCTGAAGGAGCAGCTGCGGCAGAAGGAGGAGCAGCTCCAGGCCAACCAGCAGCAGTCCTCCCTGTTGGCTGCTGAGTTGAGGGACGCCTCTAGCGCACGCGATCGTACCATGTCTGAACTGTACCGCATTAAACTTGAGGCCGACAACCTCCGCCAGGCCAAGGCTGAAGCTCAGGCCCAGTGTGTCCGCCTGGAGTGCCTGGTGGAGCAGATGAAGGCAGAGGCCAAGCAGGAAGCAGTAAGAATGAAAATCAAGTAGCCTGGCAGCCTTTAGTGCTTGTGACCAAGATTAATAATGAGCAAGTAGCTGAAGAACAACTGAATTTAAAATCTTATTCTAAATATATATTGATGCTTGGTAACATGTAAAATCACACATTAAACAATAAATATGCAAAAGTAAAACATTATTCAAAATTATTGATCAACTTTCATTAAACATTGAAGTCAGAGGCCCGTGTTGTTTCTGTTCATGTCATATATTGAGGTAAAATATTTAGATCATAATAGCATTTATAATTTCTTCACAAAGAAATAAAAGATAATGAGTCATACTGTATATAATTGTCCAGCTGTGTTGTAGGTATGCTGTTTGGTTGAGCACTGTGTGAGAAAGTTAATGGTATGAAAATAATGGAAACAGAAAATGTTTCTCCCACACAGTTTCTTTTTTGTTTGTTTGTTGTTTTTAACTCCTACATTTAAAGGAGACTGCAGTTTTCCCATAGTTGCTTTTTTTATTGCCCGTCAGTCTCATGTTAAAGAATCATTTAATAGCACCGCTTTAATATAAACAGTGATAGTCATTCTAGATAATGATGACCAGGACTTTATTTCCTTTCTCCCTCCACTGTCACAGTGGTCTTTGCATTTGGCCGGAGAGCTGATCTCTTAATGTTTTACATTAACAGGCCAAAGCAGAGGAAGAAACTGCTGCAGACCCAGCTGTTGTAGCAGAGTTACAGAGGGAGGTGGAGGACCTAAAGCTGCGGCTGCACATGGCTGCAGAACACTACAAGGAAAAATATAAGGAATGTCAGCGACTGCAAAAGCAAGTGCTGAAACTCTCTGAACAGCAAGGGGTAGGTCCCGACAGATACCAGCCAACATACTGGATTCATGTCCCAACAAGTGAAAGAACAGAATTTGCATTCATAATTCTGTAACACTGTGCCCGCCTCACCTGTACTGGTAAATGCTTTCAGTCATTTTGCCAATCTTGACTGGAGAGAAGTGCAAAAACAAGTTAGCTTAAGTTAAAAACGAGAATGAACTAATTCATTTTCATCAACATTCAACCTACTTGTATAAAATATTTATAAAGGCTCATTTAAATTTCTCTAAGTACAACAGAAATGCAAACAAAAATTTGTATCATGTAATTGTTCTCACTTTGTGTTTTTAATCTTTGATTTTTTTATTTCTACAGATCCTTAAGAGTGAAACTAGCTAATTCCTGTGTTAATTCACAGTGCTCAAATTGTGTTGTTTATGTCTTGCTGCATTATTTGTTGTTGTTGACTCCTGATCACATTTTTCCTGTCTTTAGGAGCTGAAGAGGAGCTCTGCCCAAGAAATGACAACAGTTCCTCCATCAGGGAGTCCAGACACATCTGTGCCAGGTGCACATGTGTAATTATGTCTAAAAATTGTCTTTTGAAAATGAAATCAACAGTGTTAAAGAATAGACAAACTAATAAAACTAACTCTATAGGAAGTCCAGGTTCTGCTGATCCGATGTTGGAAGCCATCATCCAGGAGAAGCTGAAAGGCATCAGCAGAGAGGCGTCTGACAGGAATGATAAATACAGAAAATGCAAGCAGATGCTGGTGGTAAGATGTGTGTGTGTGTGTGTGTGTGTTTTAATTCACACACAACAATTCATTGTCATTTGCATCACATTTCCATGCAGTGAATGAAGTTCTGTCCTCAGGTCCCAGTGTTGCCCTTGTAATAGTTAAGAGGTTTTTCCAAGTATATAAAGAAGAATAAGTGTTAATATAAAAATATATACATGCATGCATATATACACAAACTGAATAAATACATTGTGATCTGAATAAAAGATCACACACTGAATTATGAGCAATTATGATTAAGCTTCTGCTCACTTAGACTGTGTATAGGTCCTGCACCTCACTGCGATACCTGGTAAACAGTGTATGTATGCAGTTTTTCTCCTCTGTGTATATTGTGGTGTGCTGAAAACTGAATCGTGTTGCTCTTTAGGAGGAGAAGGAGCGTAGCTGCATGTTTGCTGATGAGCTGGCCAAGATGGAAGTGAAATTTAAAGAGCAACTGAAGACCAACGAGAACCTGAAGCTGCAGCTGGCAGCAGAAGAAGATCGTTATAAGGTTAGTGTAGCCAGAGTACAGACACTTAGCACAGCCTAAACTGTCAGCTGCCAGTGCTCTCCTTCACAGCAGATCTGGTTTGGACTCTTCTGTGTTTTTACCGCTGTGCATGGCTGGTGAAGCTCAAGGATCAAGCCTTTGATGCTATCTTTCCCCTTGAACACCGTTGCTTTGACAGTGTTGTTTATGAGCGGGGCTATCTGCGAGACGACATTTTACTGCTGTTTATGTCAGGCTCTGGAGACACGCAAAGCTCGGCTCAGAGGAGTCATCTCTAGTTGCCTGGCTAATGCTGTGCTTGGCTCAAGTCAGGCGGATATTTGCTTAGTGTCTCACAGGAATTCAAACAGGTTGTTTTGCTCTGAGCAGTATTGTGCATAAATCAGTCCTCAGCAAAGAGAAGCCTTTTATGGCTGTGATCAATTAATGTCACGCATGACGGTCTGACTGTATTTCACTCACACATTTTTCAATCAGCAGTTTTAAGTATATAAAGTGTTTCTTCATTCTTCTGTTTTCGTACCCTTTGTTTTCTTCAGAGCCAGGTAGCTGAGAAGGGACGGGAGCTGAAGGAGCTTAAGGACACATTTGCGCTTGTTATGAAGGAGAAGGAAAAACTGGAGGGGGTTAGTGACAGCTTTCATTTTCTCTTTTATAGACTTCTTCCACTCTAAAAATTCCCTGAAATGTGCCATTCCCCTGCCATTTTCCCTCTCCCAATCTGGTCTGTGTTTAATATGCCTCTAATTGTAGATGCAAAGTAAATGACTTCTTATTTTCCATTCCATTACTTTAGGCCACAGTAAGGTCCTCACTGACCTAAAATATTGCTTTGAGGTAATGCTGTTATAGTTAAGAGGAGCAGAATGACCCAATTTGAGGTTTAGACTGTAAATTAACTTGGCGTCTCTTACTGACATTAAAACACAGAATCCCATTCCCTTTGAAAATGAGAAAATTCTTTTTAATGAAGGTGTTAATTAAACTGGTTGTGCTGAGCACAACAAAAGCAAGCATTTACAGCCCTGCTTTGGGATGGGATGACTTTGCCTCTTTAGCCTGAGCGCCACACTGAGATAAAATCATATATGTGGCAGTGATGGCCTAAAGGTTAGAAAAGCAGCTTTTCTGTCTGGAAGGCTGCCGGTTTCATGCCGAGACCAGCGGGACAGAATCCGAGTGGAACAAGTGAAAAAGCAGCGCTTTAGGCACCAGTGGAGTTGCTCCATGATCAGCAGGTTGTATTGTGCTGTGAATGCAATCAGGCTTTTTTCCTGAAAGAAAGATGACCTCTTAATGATACTATATTTGAAACAAACAAAAAAATAAATAAAGGCATATTTTAGAAAAAAAAGGATCCTTACAAAATATGTTAATGAGTTTTGTCAGTGGTCTTTGCTGTTGTGGAAACCTGTTTAAATTCCACTGTTCTGTTGTTCCCCAGGAGCTCCAGAAGGGCGGCAGCAGGAAGGGAGATCAGGGGACCAGTGAGAGAACCAGTTTGGAGAACCTCCAGTCCAGCGTGCCTTTATTCCTGCAGTACCCTGTCCCTTATGCACAGGATGCCCCTACCCCTCTGCTGGTTTCTCAGAGCCCCAGCAAGCTGCATTTTGGGAACCCTTACTCCATCTCAGACTCAAAAGGTTTGTTTTCTTTTCAGAAGTGCTGACCAAAAATTGTCAGGAATGATTGACTTTTATTTACAGTAGCTATGTCTCTGAAAATCCTCCCTGTAGACGACGCGGATGAGTTCTCAGATGACCAGCCGCTAAGGCTGCCCCCTGTGGGCCCACCGTCCTGGGACAGCAATGTGGTGTGTATCCAACCTACCCGCAACCACAGCCGGCCAGAGGGCCATGAGGAGTCAGAGGAGAAGCAAAACAATAATGTAATCCTCTCTCCCATGTGCAGTATGCAGTATTTCTGAGTTAGATCATGTGTTTTTGATTATTTTAATGCCATTTTACATCTCTGTCTCTGTTGCTTTCTCAGGGTAATACCAGCGAACAGCCCACTGTAACTGAATCTCACAGCACATTTGTGAATGATGGACAAAATGCCTTCTGCTTTGATCCCAGGTAAGACACCTTCAAATTCGGCCAAACTCCCATGCATTAATGTGTGCCCCCCCCCCCCGGTTGTTACTAGATGAACAGCAGGCCACCCACGTTGCATCAGACAGATGCTCTTTACTAGCCATGCTCCTGTTTTGCCCACATCTTTGCTTGACTACTTATTAATGTGAGCATTGGCTCCATCTTTCTTTTCTGTCATCCTCTTCCCATGTGCAGCATGGACATGAAACGATGTCCCCTCTGTGAGGTCATCTTCCCACCCAACTATGACCAGAGTAAGTTTGAGGAGCACGTGGAGAGCCACTGGAAAATTTGTCCCATGTGCAGCGAGCAGTTCCCGCTGGACTGCGACCAGAAAGTGTTTGAGAATCATGTGCTTACTCACTTCGACAGCCAGCCGCTTAACTTCGACTAGACAATCCGAAAATCACCATATCTGGTCTGCCTACTTCCTGTCAACCACTCAAAACACCTTTTTCTTTGCATGTAATGGTGTGAAGATCCTCTCTTTAGGACTATACTGACTTTTGCTTTCTTACTTCACCTTAGAGAAATACTTGGAGCTGATTAACATTTAAAAATGACATGATTCAGTGATATAGCAGGGCTACAGAATCTGTTTTCACACCAGTTTTCTTTTTAAGGTAGAAAGTTTGATTTAATTTGGATTTTAAGGATACTTCTGGGGGATAAGACTGTTGTACATATATACTGACTTTAAATTGACTTGGTTCCCACAGATCTGTTAGACTACACAATGTAACGAATCAGGGAAAGAGATAAGTGTTTACCAAACTCTAGGTTTCAAACATGCAGCCAAATGCTCACCCCCCCCTTAGACGGGCCAAGACATTTAATCAGTGTTTATAGAAAGCAACCTTGGTGCACGGTATGCAGTCAGGGAGAACTCTTCAGTGATTATATCCATACATAATTATACAGTATATGCTCAGATCATCTATTTTAGAATAATTCAAGCCAACAATATTGTGTCAGCCTTGATAATTTGTGTATGATTCTAGGTTTGTTTTTTTGTCAGGTTTCCTTTTGTTTGGGTTTTAATTATTTGTGTCTGAATCTTCATAAATTTTCATATCATCAGCTAATTGCTGCATGCCAAGCTTCTGTTAAAGTTTCTTCTTTGGTTCTTTTCTTTTAAAATAAGTTATTCCATTCATAGAAATGTTTCTTTAGTTAAGGGAATTCCATGTATCAAAAATGAATTAATAAAATCTGTTTAAAACTGAATTGTGTTCAAAGCGTTAATAATGCAAATGTCAGAAGAGCAGAGAAACTTTTATTGTAAAGTAACAAATGTTTACATGAAGCAGCTTTTTGAAGAAATACAGTACATCATCTCTGGTTTTGCCTTTTCACACATAGTACTATACACTTTTTTTTTTTTTAAACTTCAGAAACATATGAAAATATAATTTAATGCACTTGACACTGGACAATACATTCACTGTACACTATATCAAACACTTTTCTCCATACTGGCAGTTCAGTTTTGCCATTATTCTTATTTGGACTTTAGTTCCTTAACACTAACATCCAAGCTGTGAAAATGACAATGGCTCAGTTTTGATAATTTCATAAACATTTGTCAATTTGAAAAATGAGTAACATTTTTATGGCACAAAGTAAGAGCTGTGTGTGTTTCTCTCACAGCCTAAGGGCAGGACTATGAGAAATGAAATGTCCTGAATATACTGATACTAGTTAATTTTTTACTATTATTCATGACAGTCAGGTTTTTTTGAGACCCGAGGCCTGTACTGTGAAGCAAGATTTGGGCTTATCCAGGAAGCTTATTAGTAACGTACATTGCCATGTTAACTTAAGCTGCACACCTAACCTGCGCTGCTGGTTGTATTTGAAATAATAGTTCAAAAGGTACAAAATGTGACCAATCAGTTCTGCATAAAACAGTGTCCCCATTCTCTGGAAGATCCCTCTGACCTTGGTGTGGGGATCCTAAGAGGGTCTAAAGTCTTATCCTTCCCTGATGGCATCAATAACAAATGCAAATTCATAGAAGCAACTTTATTCCTGGTTTTCTTTTGTTGTTGTTGACTGCAAACAATTTAAAAACAACTTTATAGGAACCTATTTTCATCTAAACAATAAGGGACACCTATTTGTACTTAGATCAAATTTGCATATAGACTAAGGCTATATTTTAATTCTAACCTGTCTAAAACACACCTAAACATTAATTTGTTGTAAACTGTTACATTATCCTGTTTTAATTATAAAGCTGTAATACTGACAAGTTTGTTAAGTTACAGAGTCAGCATTGGCTTTGTTTCATGACTTCAAATAAGCACTTTTTTTTAGTAACGCTGACCAACATACTTAAAGCTCACAAACATTCATCCATTTTCTTCTGTTTATCCAATCCAGGATCACAGGGGAGCTGGAGCCAATACAAAAATTCATACAGCATTTTTATATACTACAGAGCTGCTTTTATTAAAAAAAAAAAAAATTATTACACACACTCACAGCTTATTTATCCGCAGCATCCGTGCTGCTTTTAGTATACATTATGTGTTTAATTTTAGAAAAATTTAGAAAACCTTTCTTTGTAATATCAGTCACTCTGCTGCCTGTAGACCTGTCCATGTTTCTGATGGGTCAGATGCTACCAACACCATCCCCTTCATGTGACCTGAACCCACAGAGGCACTCGTAACAGCCAGGTTCACTTACCAAGTTGATAACCACCTTTGTGTCGTTGCAAATGTTCAGGTAAGTGAACCCAAATAAGGTAAAGATATTCTGGATATGGTGAACTTGCGTCATAGCACAGGCCTCAGAGAGTCAGTGAATAGTAAACAGTCTGGGCTGACTGCTTGTGTTCAGCTGAATCTGTATGAACCATTGAAATTATACAAAGAGTTTTTGGAATGGTTTATATTTCAAGGCAACAACTGTTACTACAGAAATCTCACAATACTGAAAAGACTAAATGATTGATGTACATCCTTCCGTGGAGCAATGTAGAATGTGCAACTGCACACTCACTGTATATACACTAGAAACAAAATGCTAATATGTTTGGCAACTTTTACAAAAGTGCTTCTATCCCTTACTGTAAATAAGCATGGAAAACTGCTTATGTCTTTAGGGAAACTGTCAGGAACATGAGGAACAGTGATACAGAGTTCAATTTCACTGAACAGCTTAAATACTATTAGAACACTTGGACAGGATTATGGTGCTGACATGTTAGCAAAAAATCACCTGAGATCATTCTTTTGGTGCTCAGACGTGTTTGCAGTAAAATCAGTCAAAAAGAGTTTGGACTTTTTGTGATATGAAAAGGAACAGTCACTACAGTAAGTCCAACAAATGATCAATAACATTAAGTCTATCAGAGAATGCCAAATACCAATGTTTTTATGTTGGATTCTCATGCTATAAGTTAACACATCCATTTTTCACTTGCCTCTGTCACATTTTAGCCGCAGAAGAGAAACTGTTTGACATGACAAATGCATTTATTGCTGCTTCCTTTCTCAGCAAAGCATCCAAATCTTCTCTCTTCTTTCCTTTAACGCAGAGCACCGTACAGTACATGCCAGGCTACTTGTGACCTGGGCTACCACATGCCCTCATCTCTACTGAGCACCATATCTCATAAAATGACAGATAAATAAATAAATGATACTTTAAATGTGCAAAATGCAAAAAATGTGAACTAAATATAGATTCAACATTCTGCATAAAAAAAAAAAGGTTGAATAGTAATACACTTATATCATGCAATGGTGTGTAGTGTAGCAAATACAATGAGAGAGGAAGAAAAGGGGTGGGGAAAGGGAAACAGCCCCTGCTGGTGATGGTGGTCTTTAGATGGTTGTTGACATAGCCTGAAGGCAAGTGCTGGTAACTCACTCGGGCTCTACTGCTGCAGCTTGCGGATCATGTCAGTAGAGATGGGTGGGTGGAAATTGATTGTGTGGTGGCGAAGACCCTGAGATGTTTTGTAGCTCTTCCCACACCGGCACTTAAAGGGTTTGCGCACCCGTATCTGAGTTCGGTGGCCATTCTTGGCATGATACTTAATTCCGTTTACATTCTGTAATGAAACAAGGAAACAAAAGAGCCACCACTTTAACCAAAACCACCAAAGTTAGCGTATGTAGGATTCGTTTTTAGCATCTATGGACAAAATAACCTTAAAGGGTATTTGTAATTCAAGTAGTCAAGAGCGAACGCGACTCCTGCACCTTCTCTGGGCTCGGTTTTCGTACGAAAAATTTCAATCTGTGACTGGAGACTTCAGAGGTTTTCTCAGACTAAAACAGGCAAGTAGTATAAATTAAGGGAGACCAGAGGCAACTGTAACAGGTGGCAGTTGCAACACACTCAATCCAACATCAATTTTCACATCTGCAGAAATTCTTTAAAACAAAACTAAATCTGGCATAAAGAAGTTACTTTTTGGATGTACAATATTTTTCTTCTGCTGCCTGAAGTTAGATTACTGAAATTAAGCTTACATGGGTTCTGTTAAAATTTTATATGAACAACCAATGCTAATACAGGTCTTAATATAAGTTTTGCTAGCTAGAATTCAATATTGTAACATGCCATATTGGGGATAACTGTAACAGTTACAACTGCAGGTACCTTGTTTGTCTGTGTTTACGTAATTTTCTGGTAAAAAATTACATTTACAATGATATTTGTATTTTTTAAAAAGTGTGTTTATATGTGTTAAAACAATATTAGCCTACAAATTGACAGAAAGGAACTGTCATTTTCTATGTATAATGCATATATACATTATATATATACAATCAAATACATCATACAATTCACTTCTGGTGCTTTTAAATACATATATAAATATGTTCTTCACATGATCCCAATGCATTATTTTGTCATGATCTATTATGTAATCTGGTAATACCATAACACTGATTAATATTTGTTGTCCAAATTAACACAAGTTAGAAACTATTGCATCATTAGATCATCAATGTAATTTGAGTAAAATGTACTCAGTCAATATAATTAAAATCTAGCTTCCAATAGAATAGTTGCCAAGGCTTCTGCAAAAATAGAAAAAGATCTTTGCCTTGAATGCACAGCCTACAATCCCCGATCTCTACACAAATGTGAAAGTATATAGACTAACAATTTTACTAGTACAAAGTTAAATTATTCAACACAACTACAATAATGTGATTACAATAATACTTGTGTTTGAGATATAATTGGCTAGTATGATGTATTTCCCTTGCATTAAAATGATTATTGTAGTCTTGTCCTTATTAGTGAAATAAGCCAGATTTATAATAACTAATGATTAAATGCAGAGTGATGTATAAACAGAGAGTGAAAAGTGGTGAGTGAAGAAGAAACACTCAGTGCATCATGGGAAGCCCCCAGCAGCCTAGGCCTACTGCGGTGTAACTAATGGACGGTTCAGGGTCACCTGATCCAGCCCTAACTATAAGCTTTATCAAAAAGGAAAGTTTTAAGCCTAATCTTGAAAGTAGAGAGGGTGCCTGTCTCCCACATCCAAAACTGGAGCTGGTTCCACAGAAGAGGAGCCTGAAAGCTGAAGGCTTTTTACTTTTAAATACGCTAGGATCCACAAGTAAGAGTAAGTGCTCTTTTGGGGTGATATGGTACTATGAGGTCTTTTAAGATAAGATGGGGCCTGATTGATCATTTGGTGGGAGAGGCTCAGAACAGAAAGAAATGAGCTGCAGGAAGAGGGCTATCGATTTTCAAATTCTGATGTGCAGTGCATGGAGAAAAGAATATTAACACATTAAATTGCATCCATATGTCTGATGAGCCAGTCCAAAAGTATGAGCATCACTATATTGCTATATTCAAAGATGTTTTCCTAAAGATTTTTAGAACATGGCTGCAGAAATTAGCTGGCCTTGTTTTAAACCTTCATTTCCTTTTATCCAAAGGTGTTACATGTCTTTAGACAGAGGAACAGATTGTTTCCCAGAGCTGTGGCCACCATCACACTCCTTCCTGCCATTCTGAAGCACTGACTCTGAAGACTATAAGAACCTACAGATTCACTCATACGCCTATCGTCATCCTCATAGACCATTACTTTGAATTACCTGCACACAAGGTCACCTGAAACACTGTATTACTATTAATACTAGTGCTGTTAATCAGTCTTCCATCATGCATAGGGGCATGGTAATGTGAAACAGAAAAGGGCCAAGAATAAAATTGCCTAAAATATAGTTATAATGTAACATTAACATTCACAGACTTTGATTAATCTACAATATTTGTACAATAAGAGGTTGCCAGTCAACATCTGAATGTAGGACGAGACACAAAACGTTTTCTTGCTACAAACCTATCTTGTTTTACCCCTAAACAGATGCCTGCTACCTCAGACTAAGTCATCGCCTATAACCCTGTCATTCACGTCAGCAATGCAATTTTCTCAGGCTGCACATAATTTATTCCAACCACACACACCAGATGTGGATGGAAAATCCTATAAAACTCCACATCTCTGAAGTGGACTAGATGTATGCATTTCTGTTGTTGTAATGCTCAACTAAGAACCAATTTTCTATTGTCAACAACAAGGTAGCATTTGTATTTATTTCGTGAGTAAATAAAATTACATATCTCACGCTTTGTACAATGCAAATATGGCCCGTTTTCATTTGGTCTCTCTGGTCACAATAAAGATATTTCACACTGTTTTATTATGTTTACTAATAACATGTAAGAGACCATGAATTAAACATACCTTATATCTCTTTTTACAGCCTGGAACAGGGCATGCAAAAGGCTTTTCGTCTCCTCCGTTCATGCACATGGAACTGAGGATGGACTCAGAGCTGATGGCACTCTCTGTGGTCCATGACTCATCACTGTCAGACTCCTCAAACTCTACGTCCTCTTCATCACACTCACTGCCTGTTAAAGGGTAAAAAGTAAAGGCAAATAGTAAATGTGGTCTTCACCAGGAATGTAATCACTCAAACTGGTTTCACATTTATGCACACTTTCTATGATGATGAAACCCTGGCCTTTGAGCCTTAAGGTTGACAAATATGGACCTTCACAACATGTGTTTTGTGGTAGTGTTCCCACAATCTTGACTTCATTTGTTGCAGGGGTCTAGTTTTTGGAAAAACTGAAATATGCAAATTGTGGGAAAGAATTTAGGCATTTCACCGGGGTCTTAGGTCAACAAGCCAGCATTGTTTTATTAATTCATTAAAGATGTCATTCCAGAAAAGTATATACTTCACAAAAAGAAGACATGGGAAACCATCACAAAAAGAAAAAAAGAAGATTGCTGTTATTTATGAAGCCAAATAAAGGAATGTGATAAGTTGGACTAAGCTGGGCTGTCCCTGACTTTCTGCAGTCTGAAGTGAGCTTCATTATGTCAAGTAATGACCAGCATTCTCCAGCAGACTTTCTCACTATCCAGGGTTCTAAAAAGACATCACAAATGATCCATCATAATATATTATCTCCTGTTTTTTTCATTTTTTTAATGATATATTTAACAGCATTATCAATTTTCAAAAACAATTCAATCACAATAACTAATATACAGAACAGATTATGCATTTATGAGGCCATAGAAAGAGAAGATGAACAGAGACACCATGCGGTCACTTTTCATGTCAACACCAGACACATTTTATATAGTGACAGCTGAGGCAATAAAAAGCTTCAGCTATAGTGCCTGAACAGGCAAATACAAACTAAACAGACTCAAAGTGGGTGCTTGCTTGTAATTAAGCTCAATGAGGGAGACTGCTGCAGAGGCCACACTGGAGACTGGAATTACCAGCAGCAACTGAGTGAGAGACAGGGAACGTTTCTCCCAGGGTAGTGATCAAAGTCAGCAAAACTCTCTGATCGTGGCGCTTCCTAATCCTGAAGTACTTGCTTCAGTGGAATAATTCTTGCAGCAATACGCAGCAGAAAGACAAAGCCCACAGACGATGCAAGCTTTGTTCATGGTAGCATTGCATTTGAACAATTTAATTCAGAATTGACGTTCATTGCTTAAAAAACTAACATAAAACATTTCTCAGAAAACAATTTCCACTTTCCTTTGGAAAGTGAATAAAGTAGTAAAATCAAATCAGCTGGCAGAGATTCATCAGAGATTCTGTGGGGTGACTGGAGGAGTGAAGGGTGAGTGGATATTTGCTCTCACGTGGACAAAAATACACTTACTGCTACACCACTCTGCTGCTTGCCTAGCTAACACTACATAACTATAATTTCTTACATGTGTGTTTTGTATTTCCCCTAATTTTTCTGTATTTTAATGTAAAACTACAACCATGGGGATTTCTACTCTATCATCTCTTATGTTAACAATTACATTGTGCTCAGAAATGTAGATGGAATCTAGAGCCCCATCAAATAGAAACAATTGAGGAAGGAAAGCATTCAAACAGCCTTTATTGGGAGTGTTACATCAAGTAGTAGAGTAAACATAAAGCCTTGGAGCTTGCTGAGTCTAAAATCAAAAGGGTACATTTTTAAAAAAAGAGTATAAAACAAGATAAAATAACACGTACTGCACAGCCACTGGCTAAATACTGGAAACCTAATTAGATGAACTAGTGTGTTGATGATGGTTACCTGTAGGTGTGCTGCTGCGGAAGGAAGAAGAAGGGGTGATGGGCGGGGTGACCGGAGGGGTGAGGTTTCCACTGGTGTGGCGGGGTGGTGTGGAAACATTGCTGCGTGACAGATTGCCTGTAAGAGACAGAGACAACTTGGGCTGCACCTTCTTCTTCAGGGCCTCGTGTTCTCGCCTTGCAGCATCTGTCATGAACCTGGCATTGTGAGGTATAAAACTTGTAAGGGATCACAAGCTTTATTTTATGAAAAGAGGATAATCTCATTCAGAGTACAATGAGCAACTTGTCCTGATATTTAGGCAGTTAAGGTACTGTAGGTTTGCTACTGCTTCTAAGAAGAAGAAAAAGAAGGAAAAAAAACCACCACTGGCTACACTTCCCTTTGGACTTTATGATTGACAGTAAAGTCTTCAGCAAATGTGCACTATAAAACCAAAATGTTAATATAGACACTGTTAAAGCAAATGTGGAATTAACAAATTAGGTGACAGCCACATCAAGATGTGTTTGCGCAAGCAGGGAGACAGAGGCAGACCTTCTTGTACAATGGTTTGTTACATAAAGCTTTTTTAACCACTGCATACGCAGCATATCAAAGACAACTGGGATGAACCCAGTGCAATAAAACACCCAGCTGACAAATACTATAGCAATTCATTTAAGCAATCCACCAGATGACATTTGAGATTGCCTGTAGAACCTCAGAGAAACACACACTTTTACAGTTAAATCTTTGCAGGCAAAACACTTTTTTTCTCCGTCAGATTCTAATAAATGAAAGTAACTTTATTGACAATTGAGTTACTACATTACTAAGGAAACATTCACAGGGGTTATTTTATAAGGAGAATTGTTTCTTTACCTATTGATATAGCTGAGAGCAACATATGATGGCTGCTGCTGCTCTTGCTTCTCCAGGAGACAAGGGTCTGTATCTGGGAGGACATGTCAGACATAAAGGGAGAAAATTAGGCACATAATATACCAGAGGAGATATATCACCAGGTGCAATTCTGTAATTTTACAGAAAACTTTGCCATATAGGACCACATGGAGAGTAGGGCTGTTATTTTTTTGTTGCAGTTATCCATTTATTGATGCATTTTGATCCTTATTAATGTTTCAGGGTCCCAACATTCAATGCTCCAGTTTCATATAATTAAAAAAAAGAATGAAATGAAAATAAAAATAAAAATGACTAATATATTAAATTAAATAAATCCAGGTAACATATGATATAACTAAAATCACCAGAACTACAACAAACAAACTACAATCAAATATTCTTACCCATACCCAATACATAAGCCAACATAAAATAGAATAAGCTTTTATGCTATGCAGTTAAAAACTAAAGGCATCCATTAGCCGTTTTAAATGTAATCCTTTTCAGGCATTTTTTTTTTTTTACATAATTTTGCTGAACTGCAGGTCATGGCGACAAAAACATCATTTGAGAAGTATTCCAAAGTGAATACAGCAATATTTTAGAGTATTACATGAGCATTATCTCTTGGCAGATGAAGCGGTGACAATGGGGAAATACAGAAGGATGAATCACAAATGTTATGTGAGCCTAGCCTTCATGCTACAGATTAGCCTTTTTGTGACTGATAAGCCGAAGCAATCTGCATCATTGTTTCCAAAGGCTGATATTTCCAACTATCCAACTGTAGTAGAAGTTACATATTTTAAAATAAAACTGAATTTGTGTCAGTGCACGCTAAGACAGACTGGTGTTTTTCACCCAAATTAAGACAGCTGGTTCTCCCCACAATGCAATCTTTTATGTCACAAGACAGATGAACCACACAAAAGTTTATATTATCCACCCAGAACCAGCCCCTCTGCAAAAGATCCAACAACAGCTTGCTATCTGTAAACTGTACCAAGTGTTTTCAGTGACATGCCTGACCAGGCTGGAAGCACTGTTGTGTTCTATGTTGGCACCAAAGTGCTTTTTCTACCCAGACAGGCAGGCACAGAGGAAAGGTGTGGCTATGTGGTAACTTACGCTGACTTTGCTGATTCTTAAACAGGGTGTTATTAGAGGCCACTTTTATGACACATGTTGACACAGTGGAAATATAATCAGGCAGGGTTTTGCAAAAAATTCTTTAAAAAGCAAGTAAGTAAACACTGGAGGGCTTTAGATTCAGAAAAATATCATTTTCAGAACTTTTGCACAAGACTACCTTAGTGTGATAACTTGCTAATTAAGTTATCTGTAATCTATTCTGTCATACTAACTGATATATGAATAAACTATTGGTCTTTGCCGCCTTAACAAAAGTCAGTCATTATGCCCTTGAGCAGTGCGCTTTGAAGATCCAGAGTTCCAGGTATGAATTTGTGTGGAGGAATGTGATGTGCTGTCAAGAAAAGGATGTGGGCTCAGCTAAATAGACAAATAAAAAGTTAATAAAACTATTTTTCAGAAGCATTCAAAACCAATGTATTGTGCAATGCACATCATTATTGTTTTAAAGATGATGTAATGTTTATCAAGAAAAGTGATGTTGGAGCAGATCCACAAACTGATGCTGGTTTCTAAACCATCTCTTCTCGCTTTCTGGAAGCATATTCGCATTCTGGTAAAACGCAGGGTCCAGTCTATCTTGTCCTGTTCTGCAACAGCGTTTTATATAAAATACAGAACAAAACAGTGAGTCCTCAGGAGCCTTCTGTTTTAAATTTCCATTGCATTTTTTTTTTAAAAAGCTGCTCTGCAGACACCACATTGCTTACACATGACCACACTTGACACATACTTTGCTTTCCCATGCTGTGCTCCAGACATTCATCTTGCTCAGTGGTGCTAAATGTACAACAATAGCCAATCTCCACACCCCGAGGTGAAGCAGGCCTGACTTCAAACACTCCTTCCCACTGCTGTCCATGTGGGCAAAGAGAGATGCCCCATAAAACAACAGTTTCTACCACTTACCAGCTAAACCTCCGTGTCTACCTCTGTGAAAGACTGCTACCCCCATGTGGTTAAAACTATTACTCATTTCACCTATGTGCTTATTTTTACACTTACAATTAAAAACATTTATACATTTATACACATACGCCTAAGGCTATTTCCAACACTGAATTTTAAATTATGCTTTTGTAAGGCGCAATGACTAAAGTGCTGCTTTAACAAGCTCCGTGTATTGAGTAACAAAAATGAATGCTAATCACACTACTACAACTAACAACAACCAATTTCCATTTGATACAATTAAAAAAAAATACTACAGCATTGATAAAAAACACATGGTAAATATGTAATTAAAGTTCTTGGTTAAAGGAATAAGCAACACCTTTTTCATGCTGTAATAAAATCTTGAGTCATGCTCATTTATTGCTTCCACTGCCTTGGGATTTTACTCCTGTTTGCATCTTTCTTTGCTTAATTGTTTCCCTGGGTTCTATTAAAATTATGCTGGACAGAAAGACCTAGAAGGCCAAAGAAGAATTCATTAGGTTTAGGGGGCTCTCTTTTCCTTTTAGATGATTATTTATACTTTACTGTAAATACACATGTAATTTAAGTAGGAGCAAATCCTGGAGCTGAAACCCACACATCACCACTTTTAAGTAGTGGATGCTGGCACCACACGTTTAGTCATATTCTAACTTATGTTCACACACACTGATTAGAAGTTCCCTCTAAAACATCAGAAAACTTTCCTGATTTTTGACTCTAAAGTCTATCTTTTAATATACAAGAGAAATCTAGGTCAAGTTGAATGTACAAAAAATCTAAATGAGAGAGATTAATTTAAATTACAGGCACCTGTGCACACATAATTATCCATCAAGAAAATGGACAGCCCAGATGACCCTCTGGATTTTAATCAGTGAAACCCAAACCACATTTAAGTATCTGTGGAAAGGTACACATTTAATAGTTCTAAAATATAGCCAACTAGGCAACATTAGTCTTACTTTAAGTCTGCATGTTTCAGAAGACACAGAGCATTATACATTTAGCTGGTAAGGCCAAATCTCTTGTAAATTATGGCTACGTGTTATGATAGATAGAACAGGTCAAATCTCAGCACCTAAGGCAGGAGGTTTCTTTCAAGGCCTCAGTCGTAAGCAAGTGTTTCATTAACGGTGGATTTATCCCCAGTGAGAAGAACAGCACACCTCTCTTTACTCTCCAGCCAAAGTCATGGAAACACAGAGTAGGAAAGACAGATTCATTATGACACGATTCCCAGGCCAAAAGCAAAGGGCTGTGCATAGACTACTGCAGAGACTATTCTGAGCTCTGGGTAATGGCATGTGTGTGTGAGAGAGTGCACAAGAAATCCCTCCTAAGAGCTCTAATGAGTCTCAAGCAGCGGAATGGCGGCCTGCTCAAACAGCAGTGGATCAGTCTGTTCCTGCACGCTGTAAATCACACACACTTCAGGTGGGACCAGAGAGGAGGCCTGCAGGGGCCAGCTCCCCACAGCCTCCGCTATTCTTTTGGGGCCACCAGCAGTCAAGCACCAGGACGAAGGCGCCTCAAATAGAGATGGGAACTCCTCTAATCAAACTACACAGGTGGTCCACCATGGTGGCCAGCTATTAGAAGCTTTCTAGGGGAAGAAAGAAAAAAAAGTATTCTAAAGGCAAAGCAGCACTTCCTATAAGCTCTAGTAATGTTTATTTATTTGGTGAAGTGGGGAATAAAGAGAAGCAGGACAGACAGAAGAAGTAATCAAATTTAAACCATTTAACATACAATTTGATTTTGATTTCTGATTTCCACTGACATTTTCTCAAATTATTTAAAGATACATATTAGTTTAAACTATTTTAGGCTCTGAAAGTCCAAAACATCCCCACACACAGTTTTGATTTTCAGCAAATTCCTTTTTCTTTTCTTTTTTTTTTGGTTAATCAGCATGCAGCTGTCAGATAAGTTTTCACTGAGCAACATGAAGGGAAAAAAATCTGGGTGAAATGAAAGAAAGCTGGTAATTTTCTTCTAATCAGAATTATTACCTTATTTAAAAAAAGAAAAACATTTATTAGAGCTACGCAAAGTCTGAAAAGGCATTGAGCTTTCATCTATGACTTTGCCTTAGTTTTTTAAAAGTGTTTCTTAGACCTTAAAGCGTTTCAGTTCAGTGGTGTAGCCTTGACATGATGATGCACATCAAATGGCCCTTTGATATAAACCGCTGGCTGAAATGATGTGTGACACTCGTGTATGAGAGTGAATCCTGACTGAGTTAGCGGTTTCAGTGTATCACAGCAGAACACCCCTATGACGGTCTGTGAAAGGAAACCTACAGACGATCACAGACAAACCTTCCTGAGGCAACAGGGGAAGTGACGCCTGCTACTCTCTCCTAACACCCTCCATGACAAGTTCCCTCACACACACACACACACACACACACACACACACACACACACACACACACACACACACACACACACACACACACACACACACACACACACACACACACACACACACACACACACACACACACACACACACACACACACCTCACTCATTTCCACCAGTGTCTGGCTCTCCACCCTCATGGCCAAATGCACTGTGGGGTAGAGCAGAGTGGTGAGCATTATGGTGACATGTTTATGGTGGCTCTGAGCGGCAGGGAACATTACCAGGAGTGGTGGCACAGGTAATTCATTACAATGTGACCTCGAAGGAGGAAATGAAACAGAGTCAAGCTCCATGTTTATAAGCTGCCCTTGTGGGTTACTGAAAAAACATGGTGAGGTTAAAATAGATGCATTATAAATGTGTTTTATTGAGACAGCAACTTATGCACATTTGCAAAGATGTGTTTGCACAAATGCACATTAAAATATACAATAATTACTTCTCATGGCCACTTATTTATTTTGATTCCTCTAGAGAATATATTCTTGATGAATTGATTATTTCACTAGTGTATCAAATTACCAGTTCACAGCTGGGTAAAATGCAGAAATGCAACAAATCAGTAGTGGTGAAACTACAGAATGTTAGGAATTTTTGCTTGAAAAATTAGATCAGATTAATTTTTTGTTACTATTTTTTGATAATAAAGAAAACATTCCAGTGCGGTGTGCCAGGAATGACTATCTTTAAATTTAACACTAAATTTAACTTTGTAGCTGTTCTGCTTATAAACCTACCTTTGTCGAAGGTTGAAGAAGTCTTGTGACAATAATTATTTTAGTCCAAGCCATGGCAGTTTTGATAGGATACCATCTTTATTAGCAAAGCTGCGTGTGACAAGTAACCAGGATACAACTTTAGGTGAAACTTAGGTGCTACAGACGAAATTACTGAAATAACAAGACTTCAGCAAAAATATCACACTGAATACACATGTTGTGTAATATCAACATAGGTTGTGAATTATCTCATGTATAAAACCTTTTTATGAAGTATAGGAGCCCCTGATGTTGCAGTCACCACACAGGAACAGGAGCAGCAGTGTCAGGGTTGGGGAAATGTAATTAGGCTCACCAGGTGCACAGATCAGGGAACTAGTTGCTGTTTCCCAAATTTATTACTTCCGCGCAGATTATGGGGGAGCAGAGCAAAATCTACTAAACGAGCCTCCAGTGAGGACTGGCAACAAGCAGACTCATTGTTATCGTTCCTGGACACTTCAGGCCATCACTATGCCAGTACTCAGCACGCACGCACACACACACGCGTATCACACACACACACACGCACGCACTAGCAGGTCTAAATAACATGATTGCTATTTGCTTCTGGTCTAAAGTGGCCTGGTTGCTCAGTGACAAAGTAAACATTTCAGTGAATAGGTGCATGCAGTTTTTACACCACACAAGAATACCAGGCTCACTGAGGAGCTCTTTCAGGCTTAACAGCACACATTAGGCTCAGACTTCAAACCTTCCAGGTTCTGATGGTGTTTTCTGGGCCTGATTAGCTTACGAAGGCCTAAGTTGACAACCTGATTCTCATATTATCAACTTAAAACTGAAAATATAGTTTCATTCACAATGAGGGACGAACAATAACTCAAGTATCTTATGTGGGCTGGAAATTTAGCATATAAATATAGGTTAAATGACAAAAAACCTGACAAAAAAACCCCCAAAACAATCAGATTTCATAGCCATTGGGTATTATGGAGAGATTATAATATATTCACCTGAAAGAATAAGTTCTTTGATTGGGTTATAATGTGTAAAATAAGGTCATTGTATGGTCTTTACCTTACAATATAAAGCGTCTTGAGGTGATTGTTATTGTGACTTGGTGCTATATAAATAAAATTGAATTGAACTGAAATACAGAGTGGTTAAAATGAGCTGACTAACTTCTGGCCTACAATACCCATCTAAAAAAAAGGGCAACCAACAGCAAAGTAGCGCCATCTTTTGTTCACACACTGAACCAGCAGGCTGGCTAGCAGGGGACAAGCATGTGTGCTTGTTTTCCAGGCGCCTAATTATAACAGAGAATGTTCTTTAAGCAGCAGGCCACCAGATGAGGAGGAAGACATGCCAAATCAAGCACTCGCTCTGTAATTATGCTTCACAGGCACTTGGCACAACGCGCAAGATTTCTCACTTCTCATAGTGAGCACAGGCCAGCAGACAAAGGAGGGGGAGGCCAGCAAAGTTTTTTCCACTTTGAGCCAACTAATTGCTTCATTATTCCCCAATAAGTCATTTGGAAGACTTTTTTTTCTAAGGCTAACACCTTGGACACATGCACAGCACACAGTCAGAGAGCAGAGGATATTAAAGCCAGTCAGGCAACAAACAAGAACAACAGAGACAGCTGAGCCTTGTCAGCTTCAATACTAACAGTCTGAAATATGACATTGGGGAACAGATGTAGTTCCCCACAGTTTGACAATCACGGGGTCAAACTCTGAGGAGTGGAATTCACATTCTTGACCAGCCTTTGTTAAAAAAAAAAAAACTTAGCAAATAATGCAGTGTTCATAACATATTAACATAAAAATATGACATGCAAAGATTAGATCTAAATGGAAAACAATGGGACACTGTCACAGGGTAGGCTTACCATGCTTTGTCCTTCGTTTAACCTTCAGTACCGACCGAATGCTAATGCTAATGGCTGCGGCACTAACTAACTGTTACCACAGCAATCTGTTCTGGTAGCTAACTGCTGAAATTCGCAGCCCAGCGCAACAGCACCTCACCAAGGGGAAGCACTGGGCAATCAACCACTGGCTAGAACCCTGACTCATCATGGGCATGAATATCATGGTCATTTTGGATTTTTAAAACTGCACAATTTTGAATTAATTTTGGATTTTCTCTAACCCCAAGTGGGTTAAAACTATACATGCAGGCTCAAAATGTATACAAATACTCACTTAAATATTTTTAGTAAGTGGTGCTGAGGGTTCTACAATGTCTTGAAAACTTGACAAGACCAAGGCCTCTTAACTTTGCATTAGTGGTCATGATGAGTGACTACAACTGGTAATTTCTATTTGCCAACATAAAAAGGAGTTGTTTGACAGCACTCACTGGATTGACCCATACTTAGAACAATGGGAAAGGCTAAGGAACTCAGCAAAGATCTAAGAAGGAGAATTATAGATTAACACAAGGTGGGAAGGTCTTTTGGATCTATTTCTAAACAACTGCAGTTTCCAAGATCATCAGTTCAAACAATTGTACATAAGTACAAGTGATGTGTAATCACTTTGCCAAGGTCTGGAAGAAGACCCAAACTGTCACACTCAGATGAGAGAAAGCTGGTTAGGATGTTCAGGAACAAGCTGGAAACACCAGTGTCATTGTCCCTTGTGAAGTGAGTTTTATATCGCCATGGACTGAGGGGGTGCTGACCAAGAAAGAAGCCCTTGCTCCAAAATTAACACCCTCAAGTTCAATTGAAATTTCCAGCTGCCCACATGGAGTAGCCAAATGCCTTCTAGAAAAATGTTTGATGGTCTGACATGACAAATACTGAGCTATTTGGCCACAATGACAAGAGGTACACTAGGTACTAGGTACACTATCGCCAAAAAGTATTCATTCACCCATCCAAATAATTGAATTCAAGTGTTCGATTACTTCCAAGGCCACAGGTGTGTAAAACCAAGCCCCTAGGCACGCAGACTGCTTCTACAAAGATTTCTGAAAGAATGGAGCTCAGTGAATTCCAGCGTGACACCGTGATAAGATGCCACTGGGCGTCAAATCCAGTCGTGAAATTTCCTTGCAAGTAAATATTCCACGGTCAGCTGTTAATGGTATGGTTGGGAGCAACAGCAACCCAGCTATGAAAAATCACAGTATTCTCAGAACAGGCTGAGTGGATGCTGAGGTGCATAGTGCAAAGAGGTAGCTTTCTGCAGAGTCAATCGTTACAGACCTCCAAACATCATGTGGACTTTGGATTAGCTCATGAACAGTACATAGAGAGTTTCATGGAATGGGTTTCTATGGACGAGCAGCTGCATTCAAACCTTACATCACAGAGCACAATTAAAAGTGTCAGATGCTGTGGTGTAAAGCACACTGCCACTGGACTCTAGAGCACAGTGGACTCTGAAATAACAAATTATTTCCGTCAAACAAATCTCTGTCTGGGAATCTGACAGAACACCTTTGGGGTGAATTAGAGCAGAGACTGGGAGCCAAGCCTTCTCCATCCAACATCAATTTCTGACCTCGCAAATGCGCTTCTGGAAGAAAGTTCAAAAATTCCCATAAACACACTCCCAAACCTTGTGGAAAGCTTTCTCAGAAGGGCTGATGCCGTTATAGCTGGAAAAAGTGGGCCAACGGCATATTAAATCCTATGGATTAAGAATGGGATGTCACTCAAGTTCATATGTGTGTGAAGGCAGACGAGCAAATACTTTTGGCAATATAGTGTATCAGTGAGAGAGTAAGGGTGAGGCTTTCAAACCTAAGAATACTGTACCAACTGCCAAGCATGGTGGTGGTAGCATCATGCTCTGGTGATGTTTCGCTGCCAGTGGTACTGGTACAATGCACAAAGTGGATGGAATGATGAAGAAGGACGAATACCTTGAACTTCACCTCAAATCAACAGCTAGACAGTTGAAACTTGGACACAATTGGGCGTTCCAATAGGGCAATAATCCCCTACACACACCAGAACTGGTTTTGGAATGGATAAAGCAGGCTAACCTTAAGCTTCTGGAAAGCCCTGACCTTTGAAAACTTGTGGACCACACTTAAAACCTGGATCTGTTCCAGGAAACCAAACCAATTCCCACCTCCCAATTCTGCCAAGAAGAGTGGTCAAATATCCAGTTCGAATTATGCCAAAACCTTGTTGATGACTGTAACTCTACCTCCTTAGCTACAGCCACCCAATAAGGTGTTGGAGGCAACATCTGTGTTGTTACCCCACCATGAAATAGTGTGGGCGTACTGTAGACAAACACCCATGTGGAACTGTACATGGTTTGAAATCTGGACACTGTAAAATAATACAACTTTTCTAACTTTTCAACACAGTTCTCAGTTTCTAGCCAGTTTTCTATCATATTTCAAGATATAATATATATGTTACAAAAACCACAGGACAACTTTTAAGAAAAATAGGTGTTATTTATTTAACACCTATGCATATGTGTTTCAAACATGTACATATACACACACTGTTTAGAAAACTGTGATTATGATTCCATAAAATGAATTAAATTGAGACTAAAAGAAGTCAGGAGGAAACCCAAGGCTTCTTGAAGTGATGACTGCAGTGAGTAACCCATGTAAAACAGTGGATTAGTGTCCTCACTTCCAGCACAGTTAACTATGTTGTCAGGCGCACTGAAACAAGTTGCTAACTGTAAGTTTGAGCCAACTTACAGTTACCAGCTATAGGCGCGTGCCGGGCGCTACATTGAATAATGTTGCACGCGCGATATGAAACTTCCAGTTTGTATTCCTCTGCCGCGCCGTTGGAGTTGCGGCGATAACAAAACAAAAACAAACAAACAATGGCACAGCTCTGATACAAACATTAACCGGAGAAACATCAACAGCCACCACACCTAGCAACATGGTTGTCAGGACGCAGGAAGTAACTTGCTAGGTGGCTAATTAGCCACGTATGCTAGCTGCAAACCTGGGCCGTTGCAGGCTGGGGCGCTCGTTACTTATCGGTTCTTACCGATGTGGTTATCCTCGATGTGTACGATGAGCTCGGACAGTGAGTCGAAGTGAAGTCCGCAGCCCCCGAATCTGCAAGCGTTGGAAAAGAAGGAAGCAGCTGCGATACCTGTCATGGTCGCTGCTGCATTAGAAATGAATACAGCAGCGGAGGGGCGAGCAGCAGCGGGGCGGACAGCGGTGGCAACAGCTGGAGCTCGCACCGGCGTTGAGCTGACTTCTCCGAACTGCGTCAAACCAGCTGGAGACGGTTAATGAAACCGGAAGTGAGGCTGTTTGACTTTCATTAGAAAAGCCAAAATATTTTCTTTTTAGGATAAATTGCATCTTATTGGTTCGAGCTGAAGTGAATCGTGAACTGCAGGGGATTGGTGGATGACAACCTTTTGCCAAACTCGGAAACATTTATCAGATATAATGGATATTGAAAGTTATTTAAAGTTATTAAGCATTTTTCATATTTATTTATTTATAAAAGACATAGTCATTTCAACAAATAAAACACTGGTCAAAAATAAAAATAAAAATATTGCTATTATTGTGCCAAGGGTCTACATAAATATTTAACCTAGCTGCATCACTTATTTCATATTTTAAAAAGTTGTAAAATTTTGTTTATAACAATGTGCAATGTTGGTCAAATTTTAATTATCAACTAAAACACTAGATAAGTAAATAAGTATATGCATATTTAAAATAGCAGCGATATTTAATTAATTACAAAGGCAGAGGTTTACACCGTAAAACACACTCCCAAAGCACTGTTTACATTTTGTTTGTAATGTTTTGAGAGGAAATTGCTTTTTGAACATTTTGTCCAACTTAACACATGTAGTTTGCACAGTTGGCAGGATGCAGAACATCATGGGACTATCGCTAATTAATTGGCATCGTCACTACAAATTGCTTAATATGTATTTATTTGCTTTTTCCTTTCCTGTTCAGAATATCTCTAATTAAGTGCCTGGCAGGGTGTGTACCACTTTAGCATATTCTTAAGTATCTATCTTAATCTAAATTGTCTTCTAGATGTGCAAATATATTTTTGGAAATGCGGTTAATGATACACTTGTTTTAGTGGGGTTAGGTAAATTGGTGATTCTAAATTGCCCATAGGTGTGAATGTGGGTGTGACTGGTTGTCTGTCTTTCTGTGTTAGTCCTGCGACAGGCTGGCGACCTGTACAGGGTGTACCCTGCCTCTGGCTCTGTGACATTTGTGATGGACTCCCCTGACCCTGAACAGGATAAGAGAATGGATGGATGGATGGATGGATGGATACAGTTATGCCTTGAATCCCACAGTGGAGCAACAAGTAGCTTAAAAGCATCTAATGGCCACAGAGTGGCAGTGTCGGTCAGTAAATAAAAATAAGTCCCAGTGAATTAAAGGTCTCCCAGGACTATCTCCAGCGTAGTCAACAGTGTGGCCCTACAAAATGTTTCATGTTTCTGCCTGATTTTATTTTTTATATGTTTTTTCCCCCTACTATCAACAGCACTTCACATGTCTTGTTCTGCAAAGGGATTTTATTCTGTCAGTGGTATGAGAGAGAGAGGGTGGAAATTAGTACATGCTGCCATTTTTCATCGTTCATTAATTCATAAAATCAATTTGAAAATGTGCACAGATTCTGAACATAGCACACCGTGTGTGTGCTACATTTAATTAAATTACTTGTCAGAGTAACAGATATGAAACATTTTGTGCCCTGTCATTAATCTAATCTGGAGCTGGTTTCTTTCTTCTTCTTCTTTTTTTTTCATCTGAATGTTTTCAGGAGAACAGAGTAACTGATGTACCCACTAGTAAGACTGAAACACAGGTCTCTACATGTACGTGTGAGAATACATATAAAATGTGACCCGAAGAATTACATTTTGAAAATACCAAATCACAGTTAAAAAAAAAAGAAGCTTTCTTCAGTTTCTTTCTTTTATACATCCATTGACTGTGTGGTAACTTTGACTCCATGCCTGATAGATGTGTAATGGGTCATAACTGGGCCCATCCAAATCTCAGACCAGTGATGGTAAACTATTTTTTCCAGTTATTCCTGAGAACACTGTGGGATATTACTATGAAAGCATTACATCACGCACAGCTTCTTGCTTGAGGAAACTGAAGGTTTTCTTTTAAAATGCTGGCATTGCTTATCCTCTGTTATTTATTGATGTTTTTGCTTGATGGGTAAAGCTTCACTTAATCATTACTTTTCAGTATATGGATAGATGAGGTAATAGATGTGTTTGGGATTCTTTGCGCTTAAGATGTACTGAATAGGCTGTATAACCTCGCTGAGAAAACACATGCAGGCAAAGTCACGTTTAACAGCTGCTCATAAGTGGCCAAACCCTCCTGTTCTCTGTGAACTGCCCAGCAAGTTTGAGCCAACCAATAAGATCATTTCCTCACTCCTACACACTACAGTAAAGAAAGGGCACCTCAGTTCTTCTGGCTTCATATTTGCACAGAGCAGAGACTTATTTCAAACAGCTGAAAGTGAAAACACCTCCCTAGTGGCTTTATTGCTAACTCAAATCATCAGTGTGTTTATTTAAATGATTTGTAATAAGACAGCGGGCCCTGCAAGCCAATATAAATCATAGAGGGATGACTAACACAATGGAAATGCCACTCACAAAATATTATCCATGCAGTGTTGTAAAGTAATCTAAAGGTATTGTGTTATTGTTATTCTTAGCCTAGCCATATAACATTTAAAAAATGTGTTACATATGTTATTAATAATCCATTTTAAGTGATCCAGAAGCCAAGTTCATATATCATAAGAGTGGTAGACTTACTCACAAATGAGCATAGAGATCATCCTACACTGTTATGAATCTCCACAGCCCTCAATCAGGCTGCACCATTTATCAACCACCTAATGTAAATGATACAGGGTCAAGTGTTTAAGTGAGAAAAAGTCACTAAGGTTATCTGCTGAGGACCCTCCAGTATATATGTTTAGCTGAGTAAGACTCTCAGGTCCATTAGAAGGCTCAGCAGTGATACAAGGACATGAGTCTTTTGAGTCTATTAGTTAGCTGACCATTCATTTCAAGAAGATTTCATTTGTATTTATAACTTTATAAGATATATGAGTAACTCAAATGTTGCATTGTACAAAAGTTATTTTATTGTTTAAACAAACTGCATGTACTGTGAAGGGTTTTTTAAATCATTATTTTGGAGTTTAATTTCAAAACATTCCCACAACCCAGTACTGAATTTGGATTACTGCAAAATTGTTTTGCAGTATAATGAAACAATGTATTTACATGTTGTGACAATGACAGACACACACACACACACACACACACACACACACACACACACACACACACACACACACACACACACATATTTGTAACATATTGCATATGTGTAATATATATATATGTAAAAACAACCTTGACATTGACAAGGTGTCAACAATGTGATACGTTTGGCTCACCACACAGTAGTTCCTGATCTTTAACCACTGAACAGCAAACACTCTCCACACATGGAACAACATTCCCACTAATTCAGAAAAAAAAATCAACATCTTAGCCAACAAGTCTGGTATATTTTCCTGGCTTTGTAAAGATATGATTATGTTTTCAAAATCATAATAATCAGTGACACTGCCACAAAATAGACAGAGATTAATAGCTTGGAATCTCTAGGTTGTTTTTTATATTTAGTTTGTAAAACATTACATTTAATCAGAACATAAAATAACCTAATCCCAATAAGTAATAAAAATAAAGAATTATATAATTTTTGAAGAGATTTTGAGTTTTCTACTGCTGTTGGACTTATCAGTCAACTCTGCATAACCCAAAAATTCTAGACCATCTTATTTTGGATATAAGTAAAATTTACTTAGCGCCTTAGGTCTTATCCTCTTTGTATCTTTCCCTCTGCCACAAAAGTCATGGCTTACTTGGTCTCAAATATGTGATAACAGCTAGATAGAGATTTTAAAACAAATATGCCACTACGGATGAGCTCATCTACAAGCTAAAGTTCAGAATTCCTCAAAGTTACGTCTTTGATATGTTGTTAGGTAATATTCAGAGCTTTAGATGTTGCTTTTAAATCAAAAATGTAATAAAATGAAGATGAAGATGCACCATTAGTGCATGGCATAAAGTAAACTGTGAGAAACAGTGACAAAAACCTAAAGATATACCAAGCAGTTTAGTCATTTATTAGGAATATGCTTTTTCTACCCCAACATTGGTGCACCTTTGCACATTAGAGAAGTATCTGCATGCAACAAAGATAAATATATTTCATTTGCTGCACAGTCAGTGAGAGCTCTACACTGTCATCTCTGCAGGCATAGTTACCTATGTTTAAGGTATGAAGAGCAGTATTAATTTGGACATCTATTTCCTATAGCTGATTTTTTGCACAGTGGAATATTCATGAAAGTGTTTTATATTTTGTTGAAAATTGAAAACCTATGAGACGCTTTTGCTATTAGCCTCTGTCACCTTTTGCACCTGCTACAACAAAGCATCATCACTGGTTCTTATCTTCCCAAGGTGATCTTAGCCAGAAGCATTGCACAAAGGCATAATAATAAAAGGTTTAGTATAATATAGATCAAGTCCACTTTAGTGTGGGTCACTGACCCAAACTGTATCGGCTCTTTCCAGCCTTAATAGTCTGCTCCTCTGGGAGCATAATGTTTGGATTGGTTGGGAAATATATTGGCAATAAAGAGACAAAAGGATGTCATAAATGTTGATTAAAGCTCTGGTTAAAAGACAGAGGCGGGATAGGCTCTGAGTTATGAGGGCTTTTCAGACTGCGTTATTGTTTCAGTGACAGAGCTCTTAGTGTGTCTAGTGGAGTGGCGAGTGGTAAACATTTCTCAATGTGTGAGGAGTCATTAATCCCTGGAACCGAGGATGGCTTCACTACCAGTGTCTGTGGCCCAAGAAATCACAGCCAGTTGGCACCAGCAGGTCATGCAGAACTCCAACATAAATGCTTTGCACTTCAGAACTGTTTAAATCTCTTCTGTGTGCTGTAGCTAAGGCACATTTCAGCAAAGGCAACATACAACAGTCTGTGTTTTGCACATTCAGTTAATCTGCAAGTCAAGCTGTTGATGATTCATTGGGTCCTGCCAGGTGACAGCCTAACTGTGAAACATAAGCAACAGAAAAGAAGCCAGTCTCGGGCGATAACAGTAAATTTCTAGAGTAATATATAGATTTATAATCGTTGGAAATATGAAAATTGTCACAAAGATTGGATCATCATTCTGGCAAAGCAGAACTTCACTGTTTCTGAAGTCATCAGACTTGGTTGTGTATGTTTATTGTAATTTGTTTTAAAGAGGTTCCCACTGTCATAATTACTTTCAGAATTTCAAGTTGTACTTAGATGCTTCATATTTCTACATGAATTTGCAAATTAGCAGAGGACCACAAATCTGAGGGCATTTGTATTCCTGCATGAAAACTGCATCACAAATCATACAAGTCAGAGCCAGAAAGTGTATCTTAAAAGCCAGTTTTGCTTTGGCTCCTTTTTAAGGTGGACCCATATTGTTTTTTCTTATTTTCTGTCATATACACACACACACACACACACACACACACACACACACACACACACATATATATATATATATATATATATATATATATATATATATATATATATATATATATATATATATATATATATATATATATATATATATATATATATATAAACTAAAGCTCCATATGATGCCTCTGAGAAGGAATATCCCTCCTCAGACTGTTTAAACCTTCTGTTTGCAAAGGACACCCAATCAGAAGACAGCTGGCTTAAAAGGAGGGTCGCCTTAAATGATGTGCTGAGAGGCTGTAGCTAAGCCTGCAAGACCGTCCGAAAATAAAGATATGGAGCTGGAAATGAGCATTTAAGCCCCCCCCCCAAAAAAACAAAAACAAAACAAAAACAGATAAATAAATAAATAAAAGTTTCCATTTTGCTAATTGAAATTTGCAGGGTCCTGATTAATGTGTTTTATGCCTTTAACTGTATATCGGATTTTCTTGTTCCACTGTCTCAGTTTAAAGATGCAGTACTGTACGCTTACTTTGTGCTTATTTAATTGGTCTGCACTGGCGCTTCAGCTTTGGACCACACCCACTAAGGTCCAGCGGTGTTCATGCCCCTGGGCGGTGTATTTGCAAACCCCGCCCGCTGGCTCCGCCTACCAGCGGACCACAATGATTTAGAAGTTCAGGAATCCCACGTGACGTCACAAAGGGTGACGTTATGCTTCTCTAAATAGATCGTATTGTAATCTTTTCTCAGTCCAACGTGGTTTCTTCTGAGAGACTGCTTCACGTTTTCTACACTTGTTTGGTAAGTTGAAAGCGTTGCCACCATGCAGAGGACCGTGCATGCGCCTCTGCAGGTTTGTCCTTTCTTTTTTTTTTTTTAAAAAAAAGCGATTCTTCTTACTTTTCCTTCTCTCCTTGTCATGCAACAGCTTGTTTTCTTGTTCGCTCCAGCAGTCTTTCTAAAGATTCTTTTTTTTTCCTTGTTCAAAACTAATTTATGTCTGCAACCGCAGTGTCGTGCGAGTTTTGTTTGAGTGAGTGCATTGTCATCTCACTTCGCTGTCCGTGTGTTGGCCTGTCTCTCTGACTGCTGTTGAAGTTGAACGCGGAGTCAAGTGCCGCTGCAGCTCTGTCTGTCAGGTAGCAGCGGAGACAAGTCTGCATAAATTCATGTCAAAGGAATGAAAAACGCTCAATTGTTTTTTATGCAAAGAGTGCTTTTATTGCACTTCACACCAATTTGGCACATCTTCAAAGTGTTCTTTTGGCTCTTAAGCTCCATAACTGGAGCCCTGCATCATTGTCATGCCTGTCCCATCCAGGGATACGCAGAGCAGGCTAATCTCCCGGACTCGTGCGTGCTGCGGTTCACCAATGATCGTCTGGAAGACTATGTGCCCGCTGGTTATGCTGTTACCCCAGTTAAAAAGAAAGAAAAGGGCCGATGCTTTTATTCACGTTAAATTTGTGTTCGTTTTTCTCTTGAACAATAATGTTCACCAACATTACGTCATTCTGCAGGCCAGTCGATATTTGATTAAGCGCTGAGATGTTACTTTGAGTAAGGTTGTGCTGACGGTGCGCGCTTTGTGACGGTACAGCTTGGGAAAAAAAAGAAAAAAGAAACGAAAAGAAAGATGCTTTATTTATTTGATTGCTCTCCGGCCGCTGTCATTATGTTTACGTGACAGCCCTATCAATAACCACTTGTTTCTCGTGCATTTAATGTAAACTGAGATGGATTCTCTTTTCGTGAAAGCTTTTCAGAGAAGTTTTTCCTTCTTTAAATGATAAAATATAAGTTTACGAAAGCTATAGTTTCAGAAAAAGCCGGAAGGAGGTACAAAAATAACAAAATAAGTTGACTAGATGGACAAAAAGCAACTCTTTATTTAAAGCAAAAATACGACATGCATAGCAGTTTATAATAATCATTGGGGCCTATGTAAACAAATGCCAAATAGCAAAGACCATAAAATCAACACGTTTGCATTAAACCTACTAGTATAATCTCTAAGAGTGTTATTCGATAACCTTCATGGATATGTATTTTACATGTAAAGCTTGATTGCAATCCAGCGGCTCATTGCAGCAGCGAAATGTGCACTGCTTGTTGATGTTTGTTTTGTTTGCTTAAGGTACCCGACAATGTCTGTACTAATATAAGAAGGTGCGAAATGATAGAAAACATAAGGGAAATCTCAAGTCTGATCAAGAAGTCAGAGCACTTTATTTTAATCCTAGAACTTTCTTTTCCCCTTTCTCTGCAGTACTGTAAAATGAATGCTTAGAATAATACAGTAAGAATAATGTGAGTGGTGCTAATCCATGTTAGACCTATGAGGCTTCATTATTTGATTTATGAGTTTATGTTGTGTCAGAGACCAGTAATTGAAAGCTTTTGAGATTTACATTTACATCAGACCAGTCTTCTTTGTCATGCTTTCAGTTTAAGAGCAGAAGTTCAGGGCGGACGCTGTCAGAGAGGTCCGTGTTGCGTTGCCTCAGGGATCACTCTAATCCTTCCTTGAACTTGTATTGTCAAAAACCAGGCTGTGGGTAGCTGGAGACTTGAAGTGCTGTGCATGTTTGTGCTTGCTTTAAACCCATATGCCTTTGCACCCCAACCCTTCTTTTCCTCACCATATTGTTTAAATTCGAATATGTGGTCTACCTGGAGAATTCTTCCCCGGTTCCTCTTGAAATCAAATGCCGGACCCTAATCCTTCCCTTTGCTCACATCAGGATGCAGTTAATGTAAAGTGTAACCAAATTTCCTCTGCTAAACTAAAACATCTCTATTAAATGAGAGCCAAGTGCCCTGTCCAAGGAAAGGGCGTTGAATGCTGATAATTTGAAGTGTGAAAGCTATTGGATCATTTGCAGAGGCATTCACAGAATTGATGGTTGAAAGTTTTATGCATCATATGGTTTGAATTTCCTAGTAAATGTGATGGAATGATCAAGTCCCGTTTTAGAAACAGGAACAGGAAGGTAAACGTTTCTGTTTTTTACAGTTATGGAAACTATTTTCTCTTTTTTTTTATTAATGCCTTATATTGTTCTGCTGTAAAGTTTTTATGTCTTTTAAGAAGTGTTTCAAATTCGTACTGGCAATCACGATGAAAGCTAGAAAACAACAGTTCCAACAAGAGTTGTACAAACAGCTGATTCATGCTGTTCCATGAAAGTTTGAGATAAAAAAAGGCCCTTTATTTAGAAAACAAATAAGTAGCGACATATCTACTGACACTGCTTCTATACCTGCTGTCACCCTGATCTTAGTTTTTTAAGGCTCAGTGTTGGTCATGTTTGTTGTGTCAAAGGAGACCAGGTGAGTTTTTAGGGGCCCTGTTTTAGAGAACTGAACTAGTGATAGAAAGAGAGACCAGGTCTCATTGCTCCCTGACAGAGAGACCCTGTCCAGACCCTGTTCAGCAGGCTTGGTCATGAAGTACAGCTTGTTAGGAAAACAGCACTGCTTAGCATAACACAATATTTGACTGTTTTGACTGTGCTCAAGCAAATAGCCTGTATCTATGAAAAAGACGCACATGTACATAGTGTATAAAGGTATTCATACTTGACACTTGACTTGTCGTAGTAACTTACAGAATTATAGACGCACTGCAGTTCTTGTGAACTGGTAGCAGCCAGAGATGATAACAATGCAAGTAATAAATGGAAATGTTTTATGTGCCATTAAATGGAAATGATGTGGTCCAGTATCAGTGTTGTAAATACTGCAGATGTTCTAGTTGTACTAAGAGCGTGCAGGATTAACTGCACACCTATTTGCTGATCATTAAACTCTTAGTGTCTTATCAACCCCCCCTCCCTCATTTTTTTCATGAGATTGAAGTTGTGCAATATAAAGCAGAGAAAGCTAAACAGAAAAATTACTGCTGCTTTGTTTACTTCATTATGCCAGCTTTTTGCTATTTAGCCTTAGTTCTGAGTTATCATAACAAAGAGGAAATAGTTTTTTTGTGTACCCATTGACTTTCGTAAAACATTCAGCCAAGACGCAGAAGGCTTAATTCAGTAATTAAATACAAAATGCACGTCTCGTATTGCTAGACACCCTGATTGTCCACATGCGCTTTGTGGGCTTTGGATTGAAACCACACATTGGCCAATTATGGTTTCCATGTGTGGGGTTTGAAATAGGGATGCTAGAATTGTGAGATTCTGGGCAGATACCAATAAAAATGTTATGCAGAAATAACAATTTGCAAAGAACCAATGCCAACATATATTTTTTTGTTTGTATGTGATCATTTGTGCCAGGGAAACAATGAAAACTTTATTCCATAAACAACTATTTTGAAATCTTTCAGCTCTCTACTACTCAGTAAAGGACAGTCAACAAGGCTGACACTGGCCAGTGCTGATGTTCTTCCTATATGCTGGTGCATCCCTGTTTTGCATGTTTATGTTTGCTTGGCCCTAAAAGACAAATAATCATAGTCACTTAACATCTGGTACAACATCTGTCTGAAAGCGCTTGGCATCTGTGTTATTGGAATGTGATGACTGCTCGGAGGCTCCTTGTTAGTGTTTATTAGGAGAATAGTTTATACTTTCGCACTATAGCAAAAATAAGAGCTTGAAATACCAAATAAGCTGCGACCCAAGTATGATGTTGTAAAAGGATTGCACAAACAATACAATCTTCTGCTCACTGCTATGCTGACTGTGATGAAAACCATTTTTCTCATTTACACAAGTGAGATAAAATTTTCCATCTAATGCTGTCTACATGCAAAGATCCTAACAAAAATTACTTAAATATTCTCAGCTCAGAATCTGACCAGACTTCAAACTTGGTAGGGTTACGAGTGGTTAGGATCCTAAATAAGACTTTTTTTTTTTTTTAAAAGTCACAATAAAAATTCAGTAATAAAAATGTTAGATATATTCCTATCTTATATCTTACATATATGCAAAACTTTGTAGCATACATATCTTAATGTGCGTGATCCACCTGGCAGGCATCAAATTTGATTTAGGTGCTCGTCAAAGTTTGACATGTTATTTAATTTGTTTGATGTTGATATTTATTTTAATGCATCTGTTATTTCTGGCGTTTTTTATTTATTTGAAATGTGTCTACAAATACAGTCCAAAATTCAGAATTTTATGTTGGATGCAGAATTGCTTCTTTACATGGTTTTGCTTGATTTTATTTTTAAAAGTTAACAGAGGAAAATGATATTTCCAAAGCTTGTAGAAATTTATGTTTAATGCTTTATCTTCTAGGCCCTGTTTTGCTTTGAATTATTAAAGTTAAAATAATAGCTAAACCCACTGACATTTGACATGATACATTGCTGCGGGTGCACTGAGCAGTTTCTGCTAAACTACACATTCGATCGGGGTTGCAAGTGAACAAACTTGATGCCCCCTTACTTGTACGCTTTAAAACTCACATTTCAACCAAGTAAGCTGCACTTTCTGACTACACACTGCTATACGGCCACTGCTTTCGTTTCTTGTTCTCACTAGAAGATGTGTACCAACTGAATCAGTTAATTAAGCCTTTAACTGAAGGTTGTATGGCTGAAACCTATAAATATGGAGCTATTCGACTGGATGTAAGTGTCTTTAATTTAAAGTCAAATCTGGTCTTACTGCATAGCTACCTTAATGATAAATAAACATTGATACAACTACTGTGAAGGGTCTATAGAGACATATTTGTTCATTTTGTTCATTAACAGCTTTTCAGTATTTTACAATCTATGTGGTAATGTGCAATAAAAACGTGGATACAAAGAAAATCCATCTATCGAAATATTTTGAGTTTTCCCAATGGTTGAGTTTTGCTGAAGTTATTAGACCCAGTGTTTCCACAGTCTCAGCCTTGATGTCATTTTAGCGGAGCCCAGATTACTGTAGCGTGAGAAAACTAGTCCAGGTGCAGTGGCAATTTCATGTCTTGCATGACACAAGTGTATTTTCCCTCTTCAGTCCTGGCAAGGAAAGCAAAATTATTCAGTTCTCCTCCCTGCTCTCTTCGTTTGTCTTTTTTGGTAGTTTTATGAGAAGTTGGCCAGAGTGATGAACTCGGACCAGGAAAGGCCGTTCATGTGCAACGCTCCTGGCTGTTCTCAGGTAAGAGTGTCAAGATATATGGCAATGCGTACATGTGTATGTGTGCATGTATGTCTGAATGTAATTTGAGTACGTTGAGAAGGGCTTCAGAGTAGGTTTCTCTCTCGTGCATGAGGGAGAAACGCAATAGCCCAGAAGTGATAGAAACACCAACTGTAAGCAAGTCAGGTGTTAAAGTCTCTCCTTTCATACACAGGCAAGAATATCTAAAATAACAGTGAATGTTATTTTAGGGCAATGCTTCACTCCCTTCACTTCCTATCAGTTACTCATAATTGTCTCTTTTCATACATACAATTCTTCTTTTTCAATAGCGATTCCCCACAGAGGACCACCTAATGATACACCGACATAAACATGAGATGACCCTTAAGTTCCCCTCCATAAAGAACGACAACATGTTATCAGGTGAGTTATGCTTCATCAATACAGACTTAGGTTTGAAAAAACTCGTAGTTTGTTTGCAGGTGTGTGTCTTGGTGACTCATGCACAGACACTTGTCTATCATCAGTGGCTTTTAACAGTGTCTGCAGAAGCTGTTTACAGTAATGTAAATCATATGATGCATGCTACCCTACAGCATAGTTTCATTCACACACTTTAGTAATATAGAAAGAAACTGGATAAATGAGCAAAATTGACAAATTATGTTAGATTTGTCTTTCCTCTTGCTTCATGGGATTTGCTTTTCTCTGTCATTCAGTCCATCATTATTCTGTGTACCACATGGGACAAAGGACGTTTTAGAGATGATAGGGTGTGTTGAGCTGCTGATCTGCACATGAATCTAAAGTTCAAAGAGCACATTAATAATCAACCCAAGACCAATCCAATAGTATAGATCTCTGTTTCTTGTAACATCCCTACTGCATCAGCCATCGTCTAGTTAAAACTGCTACAACCAGCCTACTCAAATAGTGTCTTCTTTATTATTTACACTCCGTAGTCAGCAGGATCAGATTTTCTAGGCCAGGTGTCCTTATCGCTTTTTGTCTGAGTTGCAACTCTGGCTATTTCTTTACTAATACACTGAACTCAGTGTATTATGTAGTAATATCGTCAGTGATTACACTGTACACGAAGTTACACCTCAGCCACGCACCATCACGTGCAAGATTGTCTGTGCTTAACTTTTAGTACTATAATTCATGACCCAAAGTTGACCTGCTCTATTTGCTTTGCATTGTCTCAACTAAAAACGGACATTACTCAGTTTCTTAATAGAGCTTGAGTAATACTGTCGGTCTCTGCTGATCGAAAAGGTACTGTATATTTGCAGAGTAAAACTGTGTTTTGAGTACACACGTCATGACGAAAGTTTCAGTCAATCCTCAGTCTAGCCAGAATGGATAAACACACCATGAAGTATGCTTTTAGCCTTTGAAACAACTGTGATCCCAAAAATCACCTTCAACAGTCTGAAACCTGATCTGTGTGCACCCCCCACAATGTCAAGTTGAATACCACGGCTTGACTGAGCTCAACAAATGAGACCCCACTCTGTAGGTGGGATCTGTACTTTGTCAGCTGAAACTGGGCTGTCGAAGGTAGTGTCTCTCACCGACTAAATAGAAGTAATGCATTCTTATTCTTTTGGATGGGGAGTCCATTAGCTTGCTTAAAATGCATGCTGGTAAAACTGGGGTTCTCAGAATTGATTGAACAAATTTAGGTATTTTCTTGTGCATGCTAGAGTAGAGTAGAGTAGAGTAGAGTAGAGTACTTTTATTAATCCCGAGGGAAATTAAGGTGTCTGACAGCTTACATAGATACATAAATACAAAGATTCAAACAGAAACATACACAAAGACCTAATACACATTGTTGCCTATTGCAGTAAACATATAGCACACATTTAAGTACAGCAATTAGCCTTCCATCAGTTCACATACACACACACACACACACACACACACACACACACTCAGTGCAGTGCAAGTAATTATTATGGGTAATTGTCCTATGTTAAAGGTCTCTCGCTGTACTTCTTGCAGACATGGTGCCTAAATGAAACATTGTTTGCATTATGGTTTTATTTGTTTTAGCTTTTTCACTGTATGCATGTTTCAGATTATGCAAATAAAATTAGGCATACCTCTCGTGTGCAAATAAATCACATGGTAACATTTATGTTTAATGCCATACACACTGCCTTACAAGTAAATGAAAAAAAAAAGCAGTATTTTTGAGGATGCATTTTGTCAGTTGGGAGCCTCTAACACTTTCTGTTTTTGGTGTCCACATTTCTCATATACAGATGTTTTTGCTTTTAAATCTGAAAAACTTCTTTTTGGTTTACAGACCAGACACCCACGCCAACACGTTTTTTAAAGAACTGTGAGGAGGTGGGATTGTTTAGTGACCTGGACTGCTCTATTGAGCAGGAGTTTTGCAAAGCCCAGGAAGAAGAGGACAGTAAACAGGTACTGCAGCACAGAGGACAAAGCCTCAGACTAAAAAAAAAATAAAATAAAGATGAAGACCAAAGCCACAGAGGTTAGGTGGTTAGGAGCTTTTATCTGATACGATCATGAGTAATGTCACTAACAGTGGCTCACACTGCATGCATGAGCTGATAACATATTTTTTTATAGACTGAAAACACATAGACGTCATGTAACCACATTCTGCTCATTTGTTCAGAAATGGATAGCCACAGGTCTTCATAACCTGCCAATATTTTTGCTTTATTTTCTCACTTTAATCAAAACTATACATTGATTGTTGCCTATCCAGCACTTGTGATGCCGCTAGCACCGCACTTTAACTTTAACTCCATCCATCTTGTCAACAGTGCCAGACAAAGCTAGCAGGTGGAGATTTGTCACCCATCACAGATGAGAAAAGATATCAGGTTCTCCACCTGTAGCTTCAAACAGATCTCCATCTCTTAAGGAGGGAGTCTTATTTTTTTCCAGAAAGACAGACAGACTCCTGAGACATCTTTTTTTAGCAGTAATAAAAAAAACAACCAACCAGCCAAAAAAAAAACCCAAAAAAACCTGACCAGACAGTTTGTAAGTGAGCAGAGTCACAAACATTGACGTTTCACAAAGAACGTGATCATTTATGCATTATAGATCTGCCCTGAAGCACCTTGACCTGAAACATGGGTAATAGTCAAATCACCACAAGACAGACTGCTTATCTAATGTCTGGGAAGATATACACTGCATGCTGTAGCTAAGCTGTTGTCCCTGTGGTTTGGCTCTGGAGATCGTGTGTGCTCAGGTCAGCCATGTCTAGGCTTTGTTTTTGCAAAGTCAGCAGGAGGCGAGTCAAAGCAAGACTCTCTGGGAGTGTAAAGCACAACAAGATCAGATAAGGAGTGAAAAACTTGAAACTTAAAGAAAACACCAATCAGCCAGTATGGACCTAAAATAGTCATATCCTACAGTATACAGTGATACTGGAGAAGACTGAGTAATTGAGCTGCAACGCAAGGCGCTTTATACCATTATAGGTGCATTGGAGATGCACTTACAGTGGCATATTGTTAAGCTTAAAGTCTGAGTTAAAATCTGGCCATCATTCAATTCTCAGTATTTCCTAAACTCAGTTTACATAGTTCCTCATTAACCATTCAAAGCCCAAGGCCAAACAGTTGAAATACTTCAGTTTTGCTGAACTTGGAGACACTCTTTATAGAGTCCTAAACCTCTATACTGTGCTCACTCGTCTCGTCTCTTCTCTTTACAGAACATTTCACTGCATGGCCCAGCAGGCCAAGGCCAGCACCAGCAGTCCCACTCACGGATGGGAAATCATGATACCAGCATAGTGATCCAGCAGGCCCTGCCCTCTCCTCAATCCAGCTCTGTCATAACTCAGGCTCCATCAACAAATAGACAGATAGGGTAAGCAGACTGCATTGGCAGAAAGATCTAGCAAAACATCAGCAGGGTAAAGTAAAGTAACAGGTACAAACAGGTTTTATGAAACTTGCAACAGAGAGAGGCATTTTTTTCTTTTCTGCCTGACACAAAACAGCAGCTGAGCCCTGCTGAGAATTGATGACAGAATGAAAATTGTCTGACAAGTGCGGTGATCTTTGGGGATTCTCTCACCTCAAGTGTGCCCCCGTTATGGTGACAGCTTCGGTCTCATCCTGGTCCCAGTGTTTCTGTGCCAGCTGTCACAGCCCCCCCCCCCATTGTTTCTGAGGCAATGTCAATGTTTCATTACATTTGGAGCAGTGTGCATGGGACTTGCGATTTGTGTTTTGCTGTTCATTCAGTGTTGTCCCATAGCTGAGCGTGCCAAAGAGGGTCCCAGAGGACAAGATGAAGTCATTGTTGAAGCCTAAGCCTTGACTGCTTTTTCACCGGTTTAGCATTTCATGTTCTAAAATAGTTCTTTTCACAGTATGGGAATGGCGGCCACCTTAGAGCTCTGCTTCTCTGGTACCTTTGCAAATAGAGAAAACATATTAATTACAATCTGTGTGGTGTGCTTCTTTGTCCTGATGGCCCATATGTGCACACTGTATGTAATGAGGTAGCATGGGGTATTGATTTTATAAATTTTGTCATCTCTTTGAGTTTAATAGCTTTCCCTCTGCTGCAGTTCTGTCTTAATATATTAGTAACATAACTGTTAGACTACACACACGCACACATTTATGCACTCTTTTTCCCTTATGAGGACACTCCACTGACCTCATTCATTCCTTGTGCTTTAACTCCAGCCACCTTCAAACCTGTGCCAGGGCGTTGTTACTGTAAACCAGGCCTGTGGCAAACTTGTTAGACATTGAGATGGCTCAGAGTTAGGCCCTGTGTTGAGGCTGCCTTGTGTAGATTTACAGCTTCGGGAGCTAGTGAATATTGGATGGGAGGCCCATCACTAAGTCTGACTGACACCCTGTCAGGCTCTTTGTTGAGAACAGGGATGGAATTTCAACCCCTTGGAGGAGCAGCAATCACTGCCAGTAACAGAGACGTTGTTGGGCCTGCTTCACCTGAGTTTAACTGTCACTGTGAACTCTTTACCTGACTCACCACTTCACTTTGCAGCCCTTTATGACCACAAAGCCCTTACTGTTTTGTTGCGAGAGTGGTGGTGTTACTGTTTACTGCCATAAAATCGCAGCACTCAAAGTTCAGAGCTGGTATGCCATGTGGTGGTGGTTGGCAACCACAGAATTGTACTGAAGTCCCAGCTGCAGTTATCTGCCACACACTACCTCTGAGGCAACCTCTGAGCAGCAATTGTATGGTCTGAAATTGCTGAGGCGCCACTTGTTTAGTAGGATGGTGGAATCCTGACACATGAATAGCATGAGAATATTCACACAAGAAAAAACTGATCTGGAAATGTTCACATCAGCAGGAAAATGGGCTGAGGAAACCCCTCCACTGAGAAGCAGAACTTCCACAGGAAGCCATTAGGGCTCACCATAGTCTCAGTGCACAGGGTCTCTCCACAGGAACTTCCTACATAGAGGGCATACTGGACACTTCACAAACTGGTGTACTCAGTCTGATCCAGAGTCCTGATATTATCCTGTTAAGTCACCAAAATTGAAGACTTCAGGATGTTTTGATTTACCACGTTTTTGTGAACAAGTCTATCATGTAAAACTAGAAGCACCATTAGGTTCCTGCTGTATAAATCTTTGTGTTTGAGTTTAACCATAGTAACCTAAGAGACTATTAAAAAACAGTTATCCTTGTCAAGAATGGTAAAGGTTGTGTATGTGATCATTGGAGGTCTATAAATCTTTTAGTATCAACATACTTTATGGATCTCTGTGGTAAATATGTCTCTAAATGAGACAAAATCACCAAACAAAATCAGTTTAATCTCACTTCCATCTGCTTCTTCGGGTTGTTCTTCAGCTCTGCTGAGTGCACAGCATGAGCATCCAATGAATTAGGATAACAAGTCATTTTCATTGCTCCACAATGTTTACTAAAGAGCTTTGAGGCTTGGAATCAATTAGGATTGGCTTTCCTCAAGTCCATTTACTTTAGAATTGAGCTAGGCCTGCAGCTGTGAAACCTGAGGACCTCTCGCGCTCTCTCTTTTTCTCTCCCTCCCTAACTCTCCGACTCCTTAAAGAAGGTCTTGGGGGAGCTGCACTGACACAAACCAGCGTTAAAACCAGGCATAAGAAACAGCCAGCAGATCTTAATGTCACGGCTATCATTATCATACAAAGTGAAGCGGTGTCCAACTCTTCTGAATACGCTCTGCTTTTCAATTATAAACATCTGGTGCTGAGTTATGTCAGAGTTAAATGCGTTGGACATTACTAGTCAACCATGTGAGATACAACATTTTGTGGAAACCTCAACCTTTTCACTTGTAAGTGGAGCTCTCTGCGTGGATGGGTGTGGGCACGAGGCATTAAAAAATGACATTCTTCTATTTTGGCTCCACAGAGGAATTCAGCCCAGTTGTTTCCATTACATAGCACAATCAACCTGAATGCATTTGGGTTAAGCGAATTCAGTACAGATGTGGCAAATTTCATCATCAGTCTATGATAATGTGATATTTAAATATTTCTCTCAATTTTTTATATACAAAACAGGTGCTTTTATTAAACGAAAAGGCTTCTATAACAATTTTAATGGGCAACCTACTAAAGTGCTAAAGACTGTATGAACTTATGAGATGCCTTCCTCAAAACCACTAACTACTGTTGTCAGGCAGTGTATGGTTTTTACCATTTAACCAAGAAGTTTGTCAATTTTTCTTTAATTTTCAAAACAGAAGTTTGTCTCACTTTATTATTGTCTAAATGTGACATTAACCGCATCAACTTTAAAGCTTGCCAGAAAGACTATTTGCTTTTTTTAAATTGTAGATTTATCTTTAAAAATATACATTTATTATTTGTGGTGTCCCACCCTGGGTGTACTGTGTGCAACTTGTAAGTTTGGCTGTCACTTTGTGCCTGGCTTTGAAGGAAGTCAATTTGTGGTTGCATTTCCCATGCTGCTTTAAATGCACAATATTTTCACACCTTCAGCACCCATCTACTTGTGGTCCTTGTTTTTGCCTTAAAGGGAAGTAGCACAAATAGATGCTGGTTTTCGTGCCTTCTTAACAGCAGTGTTTCATGCAAAGTGTAGAGTGATATATTCATTTCCTGTGTTTTTGCAAGGAGATTTGCTAGTATGCGGATTGATCATGAAGGACCACTGAGTAGAAGATTTGCTTGAAGTTTATGATAGTTACAATTCAATCTATTAAAATCTACGAATCTCTGTGACAAAGTACATTTGCATTTCTTTTTGATTGCAAAAGATTATGATCATCATAATAGTCCATGTTCACTGTCAGATATAATTGCACTTTATTAAAACTTTATAACTAATGAACACTTTTTGAGAATAGACATAATGCAATTCATGTGTAAACACAATCTATGCGTACTCTTTCTCATAACTTAATACTCACTAGTTCATGCAGTCATACAATACTGAATTAATATTGATACAGTGGTGCTGATAAGTGGTTCATGATATGTACTGCATATCACATAGATTGCATAATACCTCTTCCTATGCCTGTAATAACACAGTGGTCCTGTTTTCTAAATGCACTGTGCTGGTGCGAGAGCATAGAGAGGATGTTATGGGGCTGTCTATGGATAAAGTTTGACCTCGTGAACTTTGCAATTTAAACAAAATGTCTTTTATTATTGTTTATGATTAGATTGCATTCACAAAGTTGTGATAAGGAGGGAGGTCTGTCCTCAGTGTATGAGTGTGTGACCTCTGCAGAGCGCTTAAGTTGCCCTCATGCTACAACTTGACAAATGTTAGTTCTCCACAAAAAAAACGGGGTTCTCGGCTCTGTATAAATTGTAGGGTTAATGCAAATAGAGAGGAAGGAGGCGGACAGAAGAGAAAACTGGTAAGGAAAGGTACAGACAACTAAAGCTCAAACTATGCAATCAATTAAAAAAATGAAATGAGAAAAAGAAAGAGGGAGAAAGCAGGATGTACATCTGACCTGAATTAAGATGAGCTCATTGTGTACTGCAGTGGGTTTAATAGTGCGTTTGTAGAGGAACGCCCAGACTCTGTTCCCTCTCATTCCAGCGGGTCTGTGTCATCCCTGCCCTGGGGCCACCACACATGCAGGCTCCTGCACAAGCAACTCACACACAGGGATGTGCCTTAGAGCTCTGGGGAGCACAGGGATCACAATGTAGGGAAGTGTGGAAAAGAGGGATCAGAGGTGGAAAGAGCAGAGGAAGAATGGGATCAGAGGTGGATGGAGGAGAGGAAGAAGGTATTAGGAGTTATAGATGGAGGAGAGGAAATGACAAATCATGAGGGTGCAGGAGAGAGAATGAAGGGGGCATCAGATGGAGAGGGCATGCATTTTGCTGGATGGTGGCTAGACGGGTAGAGGCCGAGCATATGTCTACAAAAGGAGAGGAAACAAAAGAAGCATGAAGGGTGTGGGATAATGTGCTGAGATTCTGAAAGCGAAGGGAAGATGGAAATCTGAATGAGAGATGAGAGTGATAGAAGACAGGAATCAGGTGGCAGGATGAAAGGAACATAAGTTGGCTAAGGAGGGAAGGTATAAGCATGATAACAAATAGCCAAGTTTTTAGTAGATGAAAAGGGAGAAAGATGAAGTATCACTGAAAGTGAAAGGGACTGCTTATGCCAAATGTTACAGCACCAGTCAGGTGCTGCTGACAGATCATGGGGTAGCTTGTAACAAGATGACACATTAGTTGCTGAAAAGTTTTTCCGATTCACCACCGATATGAATGTGCTGGCATGCTTTCGTTAAAAATGAAAGCCAACCCATCTTTGCTCTCCTCAGCCAAGAGCATCTGATGAATCAAAACAGTATCATATTTGGTGAATAAATACTGCAGCACTCACACTAATTTGCTCCAGAGTGTCATTCCCCACCATTCCTAAACTGTTCTTTGGCATGCCTTAACTCAGCTTGAGGCACCCTAATGCGAGGACACCCCAGCCCAGATCCATTCCAGTGAAGCACCCTCCCAGCATCCGTCCCTTCTCGTAGCGCTAATAAAAGTCAGCCTGTGTCAGTAACCCATTATGGCTGATTTATTTGATCAGATTCGTATTATTTCCTCAGTCCAAACCCCATGGCACTCTCCTCCCACCAGTGATTAAAGGCAGTAAATCAGGGGCAGGTCCTGTGTAGTGTTTACTCAGAGAGCCAGGCAGCTGCAAGCTGTTTGAGGCCCTTGTTTCTCCTGGTGTTTACCTCCGTTCCCATGGTGACTGCACCACCATCTCCCAAATGTCTGGAACTTGGCCCTGGGCTGTTTTGGTTACGTTCAAAAGTTTTTAGCTGCTGTGTCTACCCAGAGCTTGCAGTGACTTCACCCAGCGAGGAGTGAGTGCAGTGATGTTGGACTGAGTTAAGGAGGGAAAGAGAGGGAAAAGTGAGAGGAGGATAGGAGGGAGGGGCAAAATCTGGGGGTAGGCAGGCACAGGATGGGGGAGGGCAAAAACCAAGAACATTACATCATTGCTGGAGCCGAGTCAGAAAGGGAAGGATATGAGTCAGTGGACTGACTGCACCTCGTTCTCTCTCCCTCTCTCTGTTGGGTGAGAGCCAAGTTCCTTTGTGTTAAAGTCCCCAGTATTTGAGTTGGAGTTGGGACTGTAGGGATTGGGACAGTAAAGCTGAGTGTGCCTGCAAGATTTGTAGGTTAGTGCAAGTAGATCAGAGAGGCTTGATTTTAGGTGTGGACACCACGAGGGGCCCGTGGTGGAGTAAAATATCAGAATAATATAGATAACTAAAAATCAAAGAACAAAATAAGTAAAAGAGGCATAAAGAGGGATGAAAGTCTACTAATGATGTCATGGTGGAGTAAAAATGGGTGGGTTTGGGCGGCGGCGATGGTGGTGGTTCTTGGGCGGGGGATCGTGGAGGAGAGCTGGGCTGAGAGCAAGGCACTCAGTAATGTGAGAGCGCAGGGTCAGAACTGCAGAGTGTCTACCTGCTCTCCCCTGGGGCCCACAGCCCAGGCTATTATCAGTCCCCTCCGTGGAGCCGAGCCTGCCATTATTCACACACACACACACACACACACACACACACACACACACACACACACACACACACACATTCACATGTGGCTTAATGAACATTCACACCCTCACATATGCACTTATTCACATAAAAACACTTTGAACAGGCTTATGTAAATACACAAAGCAGAAGCAAGCTCATAAAATGAAGAAAGTTGCTTATTTTTAAAACTGTATATACTGTATATGGATAGTGGAAATAGTGGACCTGAATTAATGCATTGCTGACACTGTACTGTAGTGCATTATTTTTTAGAGCATAGTCTTTACCAGGGAGAAAATAGAATAAATGATTCAATCTATAAAATGTATGCAGAAAGGAGAGAACAAGTACCCAAAACACAATATTACATATGCAGATTTCATCAGAAGCAGGAAAACTTTCAATTCAATATGTTGGAAAAAGCTAGAAAAACAAGTTCACCTGTTTAGCAGAATTGCTGTTGGGGAGGTTTCTGTCAGTCGACCAACCAGCTAATGTTTCGGTGGTAATAAAACTGTAATACATATTAAAAATAGCCATCGTGTTCACTTCAACAAGTCATGTTTGTTTCTTCTAGATTCTTGCATTCACTGTGTGTTTTTTCGTCAGCTGTCTGAAATGCCTTTATTTATTGGCAGAGTCAACACAAAGCTGCGTTAATCCCCCGAGGAAGTGCTGTGAGATGTTAGTGTTGTTTTTTCTTCCCGCTGGACAAGCAGGTTGTGTTTCGGGGTGTGTGTGTGTGTGTGTGTGTGTGTGTGTGTGTGTGTGTGTGTGCGTGTGTGGTCATGATGGACACAGTGTTCGTTCTAACAGACTGGTGCAGAAGTACAACCTGTACAGTCTTCAAAGGAGCCTTTATTCTCTAGAAAGTGAGAGCCTGACAGAGCCTGTGTGCATTTTTTAATGTTGTTGTTTATTATGTAGTGTCCAGGACTGAGGATAAAGTACGATTAAAATCTGGCTAATTAATGTATCATTACCCCAATGATAAAAGCACAAACATATTCTTTAGATAAAATACTGTTTGCTGAGTCTAATGACACACATGACACATGTGGGAAAAGAAAGCAAATACTTTTAGAACAAAATGCTGTAAATGAGCATGTTTTGTTTAGGTAATTGACACATTATAATGAGATATAGACTTGTTTAACGTTAACGTTTATTTTTTTACTTTAGTGTGGCTGAAAAATCTGGATCTGAATGAAAAATATAGTCATTAAGTAGTTGTAAAGAAAATGATGTAGTCTTCATCTACATAATCAACAGCATGTACTGGCATGTGACTGTTATTTCATCCTCCTGGATGCTGGCAGTCTAAACACAGAGGGAAACTGTTGATGCGGCTACACTGCATACCTCATTGTACTTTCATGAGTTTTCCCATGTGGAAATGTTTGAATTTGCCATGTTGCTCAGATGTCATATGTGCTGTTAAATGACTGTGATTGTGATAAATTGGGATGTTATACTGGCATGACACATAGTCAGGATGGTAATAGTCCTGTGTGTGTGTGTGTGTGTGTGTGTGTGTGTGTGTGTGTGTGTGTGTGTGTGCAGCAATCTAAAATGTCTGGAGCATAAATGCACATATTTAGGTCTGGAAAAATATAGGTATTTATTCAGGTGGTGGAACGTTTGCCCTGTTACCCCCCTCCATTAGGCCATCACTCCTTCACCGCTCACTATTACCGTAATCCAGGCTGTGATGTGGTGAATTGATTATGTTAACCTGCTGAACACGGCTAACCTAAATGCTTCTTGTGTGTTGTAATTTCTTAACTCTTGGGGAAATGGACTTTAAATAGCTGGCGAGTGGCAGCGTTGATTGTGATGACACTGATAACTGGAGATTTATTGATTCTTCTGATGCAAGTTATTAAAGAATGCTGCTTTTAGATGTAGCGACTAAATAATTACTGCATTCATGTGGGTGTAGCAGCACCTTGCAGCTGGGAATTGTTGTTCTTAGAAGCGGGGATTTGGTGACAGTTGTATAAATGATGTCACCGTGTGCAGATGTATTGGTCTGGGTATTTGAATGGCCACGGCCTTGAGCCAGTGACTGAGACAGACAGGACTGCCATCAATAGTTTAAGCTTAGTCTGGGCCTCTGTACATGTTATTTATTGTCACGGCCGTGAGTGTGGATAAGCCCGTTGGGCCGCACATGCTTTTGTGGTCACTGAAAGAGATTTTCCCCACAGGGCTTCCATGGCTTTAGCAGTTTCTAAATGTGATTCTCGTCATGCTCATCTCATGTGGTTGTTATGATAAATATTATTCATTTATCATCACCAAAATCATTATTCATCCGCCGCACTGTGTAAACCGTACTTGTGTAAAGTATATCTAAAAACTCCCGGGATGATTAAATGCAGCATGAAAACAGGCTCGCTCACTGTTTGTAGCTGTAGAAACAAGAACAAACTAAAACTGAAAGAGCTCGGGGAAAACATTTTCTCTGGAATTACAGATGTGAAGTGAATGTAATGTTAAATTTGCTTTTAACTTGTATGAGTAAATTTCCTTAGACATCCCAGTTTGTAGAATTACAATAATACAATTTTTTTTTGGCGTGTGCTCTTTCAGCTCAGGGCTTTCTGAGAACACGGTGCTGTAGCCAACATGCACATTTGTAAAGTGATTACGCTTTTAACCCAAAATACTAAAACTGAAAATGATCCATGTTGCGTGCAGACACTTTGAAATGATTCCCCGTTCTTGAAATCTTTTGATGTAACCACCAACATTTTATCTGTGTCTGTGACAGAGTCAGCCCCTCGAGTCTAAAGGATAAGTTTGATGATGAAGTTTTTCTTTATTATTGTTAAGCGTGATAAACTGTTTCCATTAGATCACAGACCCTTAATTTTTTAAAAACACTTCAGTGAGCCACACAGTTGGATCAGGGGTTTGCTGTAAATATCTACTCCCCTAAATTGTGACTAAAAGAAATCCCCAATATTTGTAGTGTACGGTCATTTTATCAAATTATACTCATGAAATAGTGAAATTGAATGTTTGTGAATCATTTTTTGATGTTCATGTCCTCAGAGCAAGTGAGCTTCACCAACCATGTCAGTGGATAATCAATATCTCTTTAGCAATTTAAGCTTTTACAGATGTGCTTGCGAAGGTGACTTGAGCCGCTCAGTCCTGACCTGTAATGGATTGTTTGTTTTTTCCTATTGTCATGCATGTTTTTGTTGCACTTATTTTCTGGTTGGGGTGAAGTATGATTTCACGGTTAAAACTTGTCTCGGTCTGATTGTTGAAACACATCCTACTTGGCTTTAAAAACTGTGTGTCTGGACTTACGGTAATAATTTATTACAACACGTAATTTGTACGGAACATATAAACAATAAATGTTTTTTTTTCACACTATAATGTATAATACAATTATATATTCATTCACTGAAGCATAGAAAGAACCAAGAATTAACCCCGAAATACCCTTTTTATGTGTAACAACAGTTCATAAATGTTTTATTGCAAACTTTAGGGCTTTTTAACTTAACCAGCATTGAATATACTACAAAGTGATGTCATACTACATTATCAGTTCTATCTTTATTATATGTTTTCATTTTTGTTTGCAATTTTGAATGCTTATAGGAGAAGTCAAAAATAGCACCGTAATTGACTCTGGGTTTGGTGCATGTGTATGAAATGAAAGAATAATACTCGTAAATTATCTAAAGCAGGACCAGTCCTAAAGTTCCTTGTCTGTGTCCTTTTAGGCCTGTCCCCGGCTCTCTGTCCTCACTACTGCACCTACGAAACAGACAGAGGCAGCCTCTGCCAGCCTCCATGCCTGGAACTCTGCCAGACCCAACCATGCCTGGCTCCTCTGCTGTGTTGATGCCTGTGAGTACCACAACGGATTACAGAGCATATTCACTTACAGAGGCGCTCACACACGCAGAAGTCGGCTCAGTTACTCGTGTGATGACAGTGTACAGTACGTTCTGACTGAACATAAATGATGTTGGTGTGCAGTTTTGAATATGAGTTTAGAATATAAATTTTTACTACAGTTAACCCAGTAAACGCAGAAGAATCACATATTGTAACAGGAAATGATAACAACATAGCGAAAGGTTCTCCTATCAGGATAGCAGTGATATAACATATGTTCTCACTGTAACACAAGACAGACCGTTTTTATGGTGTGGAAAAATCCTTCCCATGTTTATTAAATTAAGAGCTAAGTGATTTTTGGGGAGATTGACGGTTCAGGAAAGGGGTGCAGGTTTGGGTGATATTTTTACACAAAACACACTTACTGCAATTAAGGTTGTGTGTCAGGTTCTAGACCTAAGTCTCTGTGGACGAGCGAGGGGGAGGGGAAGGGAAGGGAAGAGGGGTTCAGGCAGGGGAGGGGGTGGGGGTGAGAGGGGCCATGCCTCATGGAGACCACCACATCATCCAAACTTCAGCAGCTGGGAGGCCACAGCAGCTTACACACACACATGCATGCAGATGTTCAAGCAAACATTTGTTCTTTCCTGCTTACACCACACGTGGAGCACCACTCACCTCTTACCCCTGTCAGCTTTCCCAGCTGATTCCTTCACATTCAGGTCTTGGCGGTGACACATGACTATACTGTCCAGGTTAGAGGCAGATATTAAGCATATACACATGAGGACAGATTCTTATACATTTGTAATTTACATCATTATTGAAAGAACCTGTAGCTAGACTACTGTGATGTGTTAGTCTGACAGATACTCAACAGACAACTGTTAGAAACACACACACACACACACACACACACACACACACACACACACACACACACAAACCCATTGCCCAGCTTCCTGTGTTAAGTCCCTGCGTGCTGGCTTCCTGTTTTGGGTCAGCTCCAGTTATCATCACACAGAGCTGTGCATGGGGCAGCCTGTCATATGAAATCAGGTTCTCATATGCTCTCATCTCATGCTCCACAGTCTCAGAGGATAGGTCTCACACTTAAAATGCTAAAGTTTTTTGGTTTTATGTGTTAGAAAGCAGTGATTGCATTTAATCGGGACCTAAAAAAATCACTATACATAGCATAAATAGTACAGGATGATTGATACTTTATTGATATGTGTTGGGGTGTTTAAATAAAGCCTTGTTTACACTTGCGTGACTGTTCTCATATTATTGTAATCTTTAGATGGAGAGACAAATGTCCATGGGCTCCAATATGATGGGCATGCAAAGCCCTGCCCACAGCAACTCCTGCTCCTCCACTCACATTCCCTCCATGCACTCAGAGGCCAAACTGGTGAGTATATGCAAGCATTCACATGCATACATACACTTTTATGCACACGCACACACACACACACACACACACACACACACACACACACACACACACACACACACACACAAGCTCAAAGTGTTGCAACCTTCTTTTCCACTGGGCTCTGCCAGCAAGGCTGCACTCTTAGGCCTGTGTGGATTTCATCATTTGGTGTGTAATCAAAGCTGTGTCTGAACCTGCCAGTGCAGCACCGGAGACTCTGGCTGGAATAAAGGGCCCTTTATGTGGTTGTGGCTCGGCTGCCCACCAACTGCCTGATGTATATCTTAATGTACAGAACATGTTCTGTAGGTCCTGCAACTTGTTAGCACTAGTTTAACACAGCAGGGGAAAAATCAAGTGACCTCATCCTTCACAAAGCATTTAGTTATAGAAGTGGGAATGAGATGTAGGGACAGGTTTTGAAAGTTAAAGAAGTTTAAAGATTGACTGTCAGATGAAAAAGCTCAAAAGAAAGAGTCTTTTCCACTGTTTTTGTCTTTGCATGCTGGTACTGGTGCGGCACTCGTGCTAGTGAATGACAGTGCACATCTGATTAATTTAAAATAGCTAAAGAGTTACAGTTAAGGTGATATGAACTGATTAATGCAGCAATACGTAACTGAACGAAGTAAGGATAACAC